>DWNA01002182.1:0-12409 GCA_018249835.1 Heliconius besckei
CTAGGCTCTAGGCTAGGCTCTAGGCTAGGCTCTAGGCTAGGCTCTAGGCTAGGCTCTAGGCTAGGCTCTAGGCTAGGCTCTAGGCTAGGCTCTAGGCTAGGCTCTAGGCTAGGCTCTAGGCTAGGCTCTAGGCTAGGCTAATGCCTCCAGAACTCGGTGGAAAGTAGGAAACGGTGTGCTACCTCTGTCTGCACTGCTACATGCGGGATACAGCGTGAAGCTGAAAATCTAAAGAGTTTGTTTGGTCGATCTACATTTTGTGTTGTATAATCTATTTACCGATATAAACCCACTGTAGCTACCTGAGAGTCCAAACAACCCAGAGTCAATTCCCAGAGTCAAACACCTGTTTGTTATTTCCATTTGGTCGTTTTAATATGCGGTTACTAGGTTTTAACTGTGGCCGCCGCAGCAAGCCTCAGTTATAATCTGGATATCAATATTTATTTATAATCTGTATGTATGTATGTTTTTTTTTACCTTCACGCTCTTAGCAGGGTAAGCAATATTGCTAAGACATTTCATTCCCTCTATTGCGAATCGAACCCAAACCATCGCATTTATAGTCACTTGTTTGCGCACCTGTGGCACGACGGCCACAAGATTGACAAAGCTCTCAAAATTGTAATTTTGTTATATTTATTTATAGATATATATATATATATATATTTATTATATTTTATTTTATAAATGCTTTGTTTTTTTTGTAGTTCTTTCCTAAAAAAGCCAATGCGGCAGGCATTGTGGGTTGTGGTCGTGGTTCAAACCTCATTCGGGGAAACTGATTTTATTAATTTCTATCTAATTACATCTGCTCTGAAAAAAAAACCACGACGTTTAGTTTCACCACTTAAAACGCAAAAAACAGTACATAATGTATCGAATCAGGGTGGAAAGTGTGCAAAGCAAGTTGCTTAATAAGATGTAAAAATATCTTTCGGGAAAATATTTGAAGCTACTCTTTTTTCAATATTTTTATAGCTTCACGCTGTATCCCGCACATAGCAGGGAGGCAGAAGGAACCTAGTGTTTATACACCCCATTCTCTACATCGCGCTTGCCTCGACACCAGAGCGAGGAAATCAAAATAAAATATTTAATATCCATCGATCCTACCATATTCAATCGAACCCACAACCGGTCGTGCTTAGTCATATACTTGTGCTCTTGGGCCACGACTGGACTCTACCCAATATTTATGTATACTTTTATACATTTTTATTAAAAGGGTGCGAAATAACTTCTTTAATAAAAAACTAAACTACTACAATAATTTACACTGTCATAATAAATAACATTTTATTTAGATAAATGCATTTCTTTTACAGTACATCGGCACAATGGACGTGCCCCGCCCGACGAGCCGCGTCGAAATAGTGGCGGCTATGCGACGAGTTCGCGTAAGTATACTTCATGATATTAAATATTGTATTATATTATAGTTTTATATAAAAGAATATTGTATTAAAATTCTTTATAGGATTTAATTATATTTTTAAGTCTAAGTTTAAGCACTATGACCACTAAACCATAAGTTCTTATCAAGCTAGGCCGAAAATCTTATACGCTTGTTACATTTTATTTATGTTGTTAGCATCTATGTACGTTTATTTTACTCTTTTTTAACCGACTTCTGTAAGAAAAGGAGGTTATCAATTCGACTGTATTTTTTTTATTACCTCTACTTTTTTTTTCATTGTGACCGCGACGGTTGCGGATTCTGTAACGATCCACACCATAACTAATATGTGTAGGTAAATAATAGTTTGTAAGACAATATTATAAATATGATTTATAATATTATTAAATTAAAAAAATTTTACAATAAATACAATCTTATAGGACAGGCTGATGACGATGATGATGATGACAATCTTATAAATATTAGTTGTCGATATATTTAATTAATTATTATAAAGATACTAGCGGACGCGCGCAGCTTCGCTTACGTATTTAGGGGTGAATTCTAATAACCCATGAAACATGTGTTCAATAAAATATTTTTAAGAGTCTAAATTTCAAATTTTATAAAAATTCGTGGCGATTTAAGATTTTTTCCATACAAACTTTCAACCACTTATTTGCACCCTTAGGTTGAGAATTCTAAAAAACGATGAAACACGTGTACAATTAAATACTTTTAAATATCTTAATTTCAAATTTTATAAAAATCGGTGCCGATTTAAAAAAAAATCCATACAAACTTTGAGCCCCTATTTCACCTCTTTAGGGTTAAAATTTTTCAAAATCCCTTCTTAGTGGCTGTCCAGATTACAAAACTAAACATCTGTCCAAATTTCACGTTTATCCCATTAGCGGTTACGGCTGTGCGTGCGTCTTACGTCAGTCAGTGAGGACAAGTCCTTTTATATATATAGAAGATTAGATGATAACGAATTAAAAATTATAAACTGTTTATACGATAGTCAGAGTTCATTGACCTTACGTTTACTAATAGCTGATGTTAGTCGCTACCGACTGCCGCTTGGCTTCACTGGTACTAATATGCTTAGCTATGGCATTTAATTATAATCCTAATTATTTCCCCCCTCCCTCCCCAGCCCTGTACTATCCCATTGTTGGGCAAAGGCCTCTCTCCACTTCTTCCACTCTGGTCTATTTCGCCCTATTGAGCACCAGTCATGCTTGTAATGGTCCAGCTCGTCTCGCCATCTCCGTTTTGGTCTGCCAATTCTCCTTTAGAGTTCGAATCCTTATTATAATAGAACGAACCATATTATGTAAGATTTGAAAAATATGGTTTATTTAAATTTGTTTTCATTTACGAGTAGGTACTTACTAGTGGAATGCTATGTAATCCGTAGTTTTGCAAATGGGAGAAATGTAGACATTTATAAATAAAACGATTTAGATATTGATCTTAAATAATAATAAGTAGAGTAATCTGGAAAGGCAATCTAAAATGTATTTTATTTGCATTCACTCAAAAATAATGACTATAGTAATTCAGTTGAAGTTGCTTGAATTCCCCCTCACTTCGGCGGAAAGTGGAGAATGGAGTGTCTTAACACTAGGTTGAAGCTGAACTGCTGAATTATTCTGAAAAAATATATAAAAAGAAAGTCTTCTTAACTTTTTGAGAGAAAACTTAAACGAATATTACGTAAGTTGACGAAGGAACTCATCCTTAGAGACGTTCACGAAAAACTTCAAGATAATTAATTTCTATTTGCGGTGACTTTGTAATATTTTAATTTATGCATCATTTGCAAAATTAAAATGCACAGATTAGAGTTTTCAGTGGAAATATTAACGTATTTAAATTTTCATTGTTTTAAGTGCAGGTTCATATCCGATTGTATAAATTAAAGGTCCATGTTAGGATCCATTACTTAAATATAATGTAGAATAATATGTACACGTGAAATGAAAAAAATCATTAATATTATAGTTTAGGAAAATGGGAAGTGTCTTCACACTACTGTTAAGGGGAGTCGATGCTCCCCTTGCCTATGCGGGATACCGCGTCTAGCAAAGATAGAGGTAGCCATTAGGAGATTAGAGATTAGGAGATTACTCCTCTCGGGAATATTTATATTTAAATTCTTCTCATACCCCGCTAAGTAAGCAAAGAACGGCGTTAAGTTCCGCAACTCATTACGTGTCATCTCATCAAATGTATTAAGATTAGATGGAAAACCCCCTGCAATGCGAGAGAAAGCGTGACACTGTTTCATTGTTGTTTACACACACCTATAGAAAATCAGAAATATGGAAAAACCTTTTATTGAAAAAATATTAATTTCCGCTCTCAATTTAATTTCTGTTTTATAACAATCTTCTAAATTACTTCTATTAAAATGAAGACAAATAAAATATATTTTTGCAAAAATAAATGTGCCAAACTGTGAATAATGAAAATCAGATTTAGCGAATACAACGGTTACGACATCTCGATAGTCTGTTGAAAACTACCCTATGAATACAAAATGAGCAATTGTAAAACATTTACTTTTAATTTTAGATATTTTTTTTTTTAAATTTATTTTAGTTTCTTTTTATATATATATTTAATCCTATATCTTATAAAACAAAGTCGCTTTTCGTGTGTGTCTGAACTTTCTAACTCTTCTTCTTCTAAACCACCCAACAGATTTTGATGCGGTTTTCACCATTAGGTCGAGTATTTCTCAGGGAACATAAATACGATAAAGGTGTATAAAGTCCTACCCGTTGAGACACTTTCGCGCATGCGCTGCTTTAATGGTAAGTACTACATGAAAATAATGTACTGAAGTATTGTTCCTCTTAATAAGATCTAAAAAAAAGTCCGCGACAGCATATTCGTAACTTTTAAGAATAGCGTGTAGTGATCATATTTCTGTCTAAAAATAGTAATTTCAAAATATTTTTATTGTGAGGGATATTTGTCCATAATGGTATTAATCCTTATCCTTTAAAATACTTTATTAATTTTCTACGTTAAACGAAAATAAAATTTGCTTTTCACATTATTTCTAAACTGCGAATAGTTTTAGAGAAAAACGCATTTAATTGTTGACACATCATTCCGTTAACACATCAGCTGTATGTTACTCAATTTTCACTTATCTCTTACTCTCAGCATATAAATAAGTATATTAGTTACGTTGGCCATTTAATGTAGATCGAAATTGTCTTTTACTGTTTTTCATTTTAATAAGTACTTTAGAAGTTGTTACAATATCAAAAAATCCTTGCTGCGAAACGGCTCGCCACTCGCCATGCGTCCGCCGCGCCCGCCTGCCTTAGACGCATCGGTGGTTCAGTGGTAGAATGCTCGCCTGCCACGCGGGCGGCCCGGGTTCGATTCCCGGTCGATGTATTCTATTTAATTTTCCTCACAGGCAGCCACGCAGTGCTTGCTTTTCATCAGGGACAGAATACCCTCTTCAGCATTAACCACAAGCGCAAAAAAAACCCGCTTGTTTCTATAGCAACGAAGATTTAGATGCGTTTGAACGTATTGGATAACTTCAGTTGAATGTATTATTTGAGCGCGATATATTTGGTGTCATATTTTTTGTAGTAGTTATTAGTAGGTAGGTTTTTGTTTATAATTTCTTCCGTTTAAAAATAGTCATTTAAATATATTTTAATAAGTACTTGAAAAGATTAGTAGCACAGATTTAAAATTACGGTACCTACTAAAAAATCCTTGCTGTGTAAAACAATTGGAAATTCCTTATTGAAACTACGAAAATGCGGGTTGCATTTGGGTTTAATTAATTTGCACATTATCTTAAGTGCTTTGCAAACATACATTATATAAATAATCCAGTAGTAAAAGCGGGCGAAGCCGCAAGAGGGTCGCTAGTTATAAATAAATTTTAATATTTTTCACGCTGCATCCCTCACACAGCAGTGTAGGCAGAGGGAACCTAGTGTTAAGAGACTTCGTTCCCACTTTCTGTCTAATTCTGGAGGCATTGCGTGTTGAGTGGCAGAATTCAACACCGCGCCTTGCCTCAGAGCGACATACGTACACATTTGAAATAATAAATTTCCCTCGACTGGAAATCGAATTCACTTTCATTATTATTACATACTCGCCCTTTTTGTACGAATATTGATTTTTTTGCTCTTTGAAATACAAGAAGTTCTCATTTTGACGAGGCGTATGTGAAACGGCTTTTGTATATTAGAATAATTTCAGACAGCTATTATTTTGTACGAGATGAGAAGAAAGTGCCGAATACGCCATGTTACTGTGTTTTATACTGTACTGTTGAATGAAAGCCCGAAATTAATATATAACTTTTGTATTTTGAAAGAATTAGTAAGTAGGAAAATGTTATTAAGATATTTTTATAGTACCTAGAAGTATTTATCTATTTATGATTTCCAAATTTTTGAAATCATTTAGACCAATAGGTTTTAACATCGCCTTGATCTAGACACCGATGAGTACATACCTTAATTTACATAAGAAAAATAAAACTTTAGGTTTTGAAACCAATTTATAGGATAGAAAACGGACATAATAAGTAAAAATTTACTTTTCAACAGTAACTAAACATAACAGTTTAGTTACTGTTGAAAAGTAAATTTTCAACAGTAACTAAACTGTTACTGGGGAACGGAAGTGTGTCAATGGGTACGGAGTGTCACGACACTTAACTAAGCATAAAACTCAAAAAACAAATTTACATAAATAATCGTATATCTAAACAACCGCGTTATTAAACATACTTAACCAATACAAATGTTTATAAAACGGAAGGAATAGTAAGTAAATATGTTTATAGCATCGACTTTGAAGGGTGAAATAAATATTTACAAGTTACCAACAAGATCTCTCTCCGCTCCAGACATTTGCAAGTCTGTTTCTGTAATAGCTTAAAGCTGCATTTTGTAGCATATAAAATGGAAGTTTGTATTTTATTGCAATTATTATGATTGTTTTGGATATTTTGTACTAATATAATTGTTGTACCAAACTTAAAAAAGAAGAACATTTATTTAGAAAACGTATAAAATATTAGACGGTCTCCAAGAGGAGCGGGTTCATATCCCGCTACGTTAACATTTTTATACGACTTCTAAATATGTTATTCTAATACAAATACATACAATTATAGGCAAGCACTTTGCATATTATGACGCTACTATAAATATATTATGGGACTGACACTACTGACATATTTATTTAACTTGCAAATATTTGAAAGTATATAAGAATAATTGAAGAAAGAATATTTTGACTATGATTAGATTTTTTTATTGTAACTTAATGTTTTACTGACAATGCCCCTGTTCTGTAGGCTACCAACTATAGATTTACAGATCTAGCTTATTCTTCTTTCTTGTAGTTTCACTCTTGACAAAGCGGTCGGCGTCGTCCTTTTTAAAGCTTGGTGGTGCCCCACACAGTCCGACGCCATTCTACGCGGTTGACTGTCTGCCTGGTGCACTCGTAGAGAGGGTCATTTAGGGCAGCCTTCACTTGGTCTGTACATCGCATGGTGGATCTACCGCGTGGCCTGCTACCCTCAACTTTTCCCTGAAGCACATGGCGTTGCATGGAAATATCTTCTTTTCGAGAAATATGTCCGAATAAAGTGAGAATGCGTGCTTTAACAATGGAGGACAACCGTTGTTTTACGTCGAGTTCCCGGAGTATGGACTCGTTCGTTCTAAATTCCGTAAAATACACTCCAAGCATTTTCCTCCAGCACCACATCTCGAGAGCGTCTAGTTTCTTCTCACCACTCTTCCGAAGCATCCATGTCTCGCAAGCGTAAATAAATATGGGTAACACTAGAGTCCTGACTAATTGAATTTTAATAGTTTTCGTGATGATTCTAGCTTATAGTAATGCTGTATTTAGGTAATTTGTGTGACATAAACGAACAAAACAAAATTTTCAAGCAAGAAATGCTCGGCTTAATCAAATGCTCAGACAAGAAATTTTAGTAAATTTCTTAAGTTCAATCACGTTCTCGAAGGGATCGTACAAAATTCTCGAGCTCAATCGATTGTACCGAAGGTGTCCGTACAAAATGTGTACCTATTATGAAAATTGTCGAAATCTATCCGAGTGAAACTAAAGGAATATACTACATTTTAAGGTGTAGGCATAGGTAACATAGTGTTAAGACACTGCGTTCCCCACTTTCAATCGAATTCTGGAGGCATTTTCAGAATTTTTCCTTTATTTGTATTGTAAGTCAATCGATGCATAAATCCTCGTACCTCTTGATTGAATTGACTGAGAAGCTTGACTTTTACTGTGCTTCAAGGTACCATAGATCTGAATATTTAATATTAATTTTACTTGATACCTCTACGCGATCTCGTGGTAAATGGTTTTGACAGACGAACAAACGGACCACGTGATCCTATAAGGGTTCCATTTTTACCTTTATAGGCACGGGACCCTAAAAAAAGTGAAATATGAAATTTCACCACAAACAATCGCATTTAACCAAGGCCACGTCAACTGCGCCACACCCAACTAAGTCTATCATTATTTTCATTAATAATAATGCTATAAAGTATTATTCTACACTTTATAAAAAAAATATTACTAATATTGGAAACAATCGGTGAGGGTTCAAATCCCGCTACGTTAAAATTATTATATGTTTCCTAAAGTCTATCATCTATAAGTATATCATATTATGTCTTCATTTTAGACAAATGAAACTTGACTTCAGTGTACTAAAGCGATATAGTTAAAAGTTTTGTACAACCGCAACACTTTACACCTAGTATTGCTAAAATTGTTTAGAGTGTAAAGTTTCAGTTCGATCGCTCTAATGGCTTGTAATATCTACTAGGAAGGAAATTCATTTGCAAGTTAATAACACTTTGTATTGCTGTTGTAGACAAGGGTCATATAATAAATACCGGCTAAGTGCGAGTCGGCTTCTCACAAGAAGGGTTCCGTATCTATAGAACGAGTAGACTAATTATGCTTGTGGTATGGGCATCACCCTAAATATTTATTGAATTTTTTAGTACTGGTTTTTATACTGGCAATAGATATACATCTGTGAAAATTTCAGCTGTCTCACTATTATGTTTCATGAGATACAGCCATGTGACAGGCGGACAGATAGACGTCTGTAGATATACATAGCACGGTAAGCAGAGAGAACCAGAGAACGTAGTGTTAAGACACTCCGTTCCCGTTAAGACACATTCGTTTTTCGGCGATTGCGTGTTGACGAAACTCAAGTCAGCTCTTTGCCTCATTAGCAGAGCGAGTAAAAGAAAATGTATAACACATTTTCTTTCATGGAAAGTGGGAATCGAACCCACAGCCTGTCCGCTGGCCTCACTTAAAAATTATTATATAATTATCCATAACAGAATTCCACTTAGCTTAGCAACTCCGCTCCGTTTAATTGTTCAATAACTTTCGACATGATGGAATTATTCGCGCTTTTAGACCCTTATAACGTTTTGTATTGTAATTTAAAAACTTTTTTTATTATTTTTATGAATACTTTTTTATTATACAGTTCTTTATTGTTTTTCATTTATAAAAAAAATGTTTCTAAAGTGATACTGTACTAAACATAATTATATTAAGTAAAGCTTATTTAAAAGTAATAATTAATGATGATGTGTGGGATAGAGCGGGAAGCTAAAAAAAAAGAAAAAGCTTGAGGACAGCTATGTCGTAGCGGCAAAGTGTAACTGTAAACTGACTGGTTATGGATTCGATCCCCACTCGAGGAACTGAAATATTTATTTAAAATTTATATTCCATTTCTTAGCTCTGACGTCGAGGTAAAGGGCGGCGTTGAGTTTCGCCATTTAACACACAATGCCTCTAGAATCCGGCGGAAAGTGGGGAACGGAGTGTCTTAACACTAGGTACCCTCTGCCTACCTATGAAGCTGATTAAAAAGCTTCATAACCTGCCCTTATCTGAATATTTGCGCCTTACTTGGAAATCTCGTAGTCTCTTATAAAAAAAAAGTTCCAGTATTCTCTAGTATATTATTATACTTTTATACGCTTTATTTATTATGCGTTTATACGCTTGCAATAAAGTCATATTAATAGTTAATTTAAAAAATGATAAGCTATATCTGTTGCAGTACGAATTCAAGGCCAGGGGAGTTAAAAAGCGCAAGGTGACTGTGGACGTGTCGATAGACGGCGTGCGCGTCTCTACGCGCACCAAGAATATTAAGAAGAAGGTAATGCAAACTTGTTTTTTATCTTTGTTTTTTTTTTTCAGCTTCACGCTATACCCCTCATATGTGGGAATGTTTTTTTTTTATATAAAACTAATATATTATTAAAATTTAAATCGTCATAGCGTTATGTCAATTGCATATTGAATCTAGAGGAACTCAACGCTGTGCTTTGTATTACCAGTGTCGAAAAAAAAATAACTCATTACCCCGAGTGGAAATTCGAACACCCAACCATCGTAAATGTACATTATGTACCACTGTAACCTATAAATTTTAACTTTTGGGATTTTCCCCTTTATTTGTATTATTGAGATCGCTCCACTGGAGACGTTTTACACTCTTTGTCACCAATAGCTCCCAAACCAACCCAAAGGTTTGACCGATTGAGATGAAAATTTTCAAACATATAGATATGACCACGTAGATGAAAGAGTTCAGAAAACAATTGATGCTCGCTTCGTTGAACATGTGAACACTACCGAGATTTTTCTTATTTCGTGCCAAATTTCATAACTGTAGGTCCACGGGAAGTACATTACATGTTTTGATTACGCGGCGAATTTCATATAAAATGCTGTAAAATCCATTCATAAGTGCTCGTATCTTTGATTACGTTGACTTAGAAGTTTGTTAGTTTCACGCTGTTTCAAGCGTCTAACGGCGTAGAGAGAAGGAAACTGAGAACTTAGCTTTAATACACTCCGTTCCCATAATAATTTCCGTCGATTTCTAGAGTTAAATTGAGTTAAACTTTTTCTATATTAAATATTTAATTTCTTCGACTGGGAATCGAACCCCCAAACCTCTAAACTGCCAAAAAATCCAGCACGAACCAAATAAACATTATTCCATCATTCAACCTAGAACTTCTGCCGATCTGCAATCAAAACGCACGGGCGAAGCCGAATCAAGTTATCAATTGTCAATGGGTACTACTGGGTACAGTTTCATACGAGCGCGTTGGGATCGATTCATATTAGTAAAATAAAGCATTCTGGTGATGGAATAATACGTTTTATAAAGAACTTTATCACGTTGGAATAAGATTTAAATTTCAGTTTCGCAATAAGCAGCAATATTGCAAGTTTTAAATGAATGAATATAGATAGTTTTTTTTACATTCAAAAGATAGGCCATTGAATCATATTTTTTAAAGTCACAAATGGAAAGTTACAGTTGTGTGACATGTACATGGGTTCGTCAAACTCGAGAAAATGAAAAATTTTATATTTTAATTTCCTCGGTTTGGTAACGAGACGGAGCCCAGCGTTGATTTCTATCACTCAACACGCAATGCGTCCAGAATTCAGCGGAAAGTGGGGAATGGCAGTGTCTGAACAGGAACGAAGTGTCCTAACACTAGGTTCCCATGTTCCCTTCTAGCCTGACATGTGCGAGATACAATGTAATGGTAAAACAAGTAGTAAATATTTTCATTTCACGAATATTTTGTTGCCCCTTTTCTGGGGAACTAATAAATATATGCAATGTACATACATTACATCCCCAAGCGATATTGAAATCTTTAACTATATCATAAAATTTTTATTACTTAATAAAAAACACTTTTATTCACTTTACGCTCTATCCTGCTATATGCGAGCAGGGTAGACAGTGGGATCATAACGTGAAGGTACCTCGTTCGCCACTTTCAGCCCAATTTTCAAACATCGCGTGTAGAGCGGCGTAACTCAACGATGCGTCTTATCTTGTTACAAGATCAAGGTAGTCGTTATTTCTCACTGGGAATCGAACATACAACCGTCACGTTTACGTACATTCAGACTGATATATCGCTTTGTCGCGACAGCCTCAAAAAAAATCTTATCAAACTCCATAAAATGTTTAACCTCAACTCAGGTAAAAGTAAATATAAATTTAACCAACAGCAATACAACAGTGCGTCTTCTTGATTACACATCATTAGTGAAGTACTGCGAGGGTTGTTTAATGAACTACAACCGACAATAATTTAATTGTACTAACTAGTATTTTAAAATATTACTTTATATATATTTTTTTAGTTTTATCTAGTCTTTTAGTCTAGTGTCAAGACACTCCGCTCCCCACTTTCCGCTGAATTCTCAAATATTGCATGTTGCTTGGCGGAACTCAAGCGTCGTGTTCATACCAGTGCGAGGAAATAAAAATATGAAATAATTTATTTCTACGATCGGAAATTGAACCCACAACCGTCGCTATCTCGAGATAAATGATAGATATTGTTATTAATAAACCGACAACATGTATGCCGGAGGTGGATAGCGAGGGTTCTTCAGTGGGATGGAAGTAAAACAAGCGTTAGGCAACTTATGTGATGTTTATATTCCAAGCGTTTACAAAATTGTGAACGTCGTACGATCCATGCCCGCTATTTTATACTCTTTTATATATTTTAAACAATACATGTTCCATTTCTCGGTGTCCAAATAATTTAAAAGTACTATATATGCCAATACAAAATTATTATTAACTAGTGGACCCGGACGCGGCTACGCCTGCTTGAACTATAACAATATTTTCGCGTCGGTCTTACTGTGCCGCCCGTAGGCTAGGTGATTTCGAATCAGTGACATCTTAATTATTTATTAGAATGTTATTCAGTAAACTATAATTTCAATCTAAATAAAATATATTAGTTTATATGTATAATGTAATGTTATATAGCCTATAGCACTTTTGAAGAATGCAGCTTTCATACAAAACAAAAACAATGTAAATCGGACCAGGAGATCCAGAGATCTTAGCGTTCA
>DWNA01002183.1:0-12400 GCA_018249835.1 Heliconius besckei
GGAACGAAAAAGATCCCATAGAATTGGTACATAGGGTGGAGAGTGTAGGTACCCTGCTATATTGGAAAAGGCATGGATAATCTTTAAGTAATATATAAAATGACTATAATAATTATTATTAATGTCACAATTTCTTATTAATTGAAAGTAAATTTCATTAATACACGTCAAGTTGGCACCGTGAAATGTTAAGCTTTTGACACGTTTCCGTAAAGTTGATCCATATTAATTTATTCCCATGAGATTCTCGAGCGTATTGCATGTATGTTATATTGTTGTTTACATATTTTGTTAGTGTACGCAAATGATTGTGTATTACGGTTCTACTCTATCGTATCTAGGCTAAGGTTTTTTCACGCTGTATCCCGCACACAGTAGGATAGACAGAGGTAATCCAGTGTTAAGATACTGCGTTATCCATTTTTTGCCGAATTCTGGAGGCATTGCGTGTTAAGTGGGAAAACTCAACGCTCTACTTTTTTTCGACACAAGAGCAAAGGAATGGAACGTGGGTTCCATTCCTTTGATGTGGATTTCGACAGGATGTGGATCCTGTCGTTTTTACAGTCATATTTTGTGTATTTATCAATACACTAATATGATGATATCAAGCTGTTCTGATGATAGATCTAAAAGATCATATTGGAACTCTTCAGAGGTGACAAGTAAACTAAACGAGTTTAGGCTCATACAATTTTTTCTTGTTTCTCTTTGTTCACTTTAAAATTAATAAAAGCTTAAATCAAACATAGTATGCAAGTATATAATACATATATTTACTATATTTTATATATATTTACAAAATACCTTTAGGGTCGTGTTTGCTATGTCGCTCTCTAAGGATATCTGGGTTAGATAAATAATTTAAGGTAGACTAAATTACAGGACGCCCGGTGAGGAAGCTAATGAAAAATAAACTTTAAACTTCCTTCTTAAATGTGTGGAGAAAATTTACTCTCGAAATATCATATACTTTTAAGTTTTCGGGTTGTTGATAATTTTGGGTACCCAATTATTTTAGTGGAATTCAACGTATCACCTATTCTGTAGGTTTTAGCAGTTTCAAGTTTTTACACGCATAGCAGGATAGACAAAGGAAACCGTAGTGTTAAAACACTCCGTTCCCCACTTTCCGCCAAATTATCAAGATACTGTGCGTTGCAGTTGCAACGACTTAATGAAAATAGTTCATCAGTAGCCTATAATTCATTTGGGAACAATTTTTAAGAAATTACTCGAATACACAAAGTACGTTCATTTAATCGCACTCAGAGATTCTTATTATTGTTTAAGCAACTTTAAATTGATACAATAATATTGATTGATTTATGCTGAGCTTTCTTTTGTACTAATTTTGGTTTACAGGTCGACCTGTGTCTTGGGCTCTTCTGGCTCCATCATTAACACCGCGTGGTGCTGGAAGCATATCCAATCCAGGCTTAAGGCTTTATAAATTTGAATCTAATACCGGAAAGGTAAGTTTATGTATTTTCGGAAGAATTCATTTAATTATGTTATTAATTAACTTAATTAATCAAATAAATGTATACAGATAGTTTGTAATATATCTCCAAACTTCGATCGTCCATATACATAGAAAACTTCCCAATTTTGATACAATATCGTACCACCCTTGTATTTTACAATAGAAATACAAAAAAAAGCTATAATATATCATATTTTATTAATCATCTATGAATTGTACAAATGAAAGAACATGACACAGTCTAATTTGAGCTGGTGCGGACTCCGCCCAAATCGTGTTCAAGGTGTTCGCTTCCGAACGATAACGAACTTCTAATGAATGTGATGTTTTTCTTCTGATACATGGGAAATAATTATTTTGATTAGGATTTTGTTTGTATACTCATTTGAGCATATACTCGTATTTATATTTTTTTTATCAGCTTCACGCTGTGTACCGCACAGCAGGGTAGGCAGAGGGAACTAGTGTTAAGACACTCCGTTTCCCAATTTCTGCCGAATTCTGGAGGCATTGCGTGTTGAGTGGCAGAAATCAACGCCGAACTTTGCCTCGATACCAAGACGAAAACATGGAAATATAAACGTAAATAAATATTTCACTTCCTCGAGTGGGGATCGAACCCACAACTATCGCGTTACAATCACAGCCTTGTGCCGCTGCGCCACGACGGCTTATCGATTTGGCGTTTTTCAAATCTCTCTGTTTATATTAATTTTATTTTTTATGACTTCAATATACTCGTATAGTTCAAAAAATGTCTGAAAAATCTATAGATTATACTAAACGTGAAGATTATAGTTAAGTTATGTAATTCAAATTCATTCGATGATATTATTACATCAAATTTAACTTTACAAGATATTTTAAATTCCTTTCTATTGCAGGTACTAGACTACACACAGTATTATCTAGATGTAACAAATACGAGGGGTGAAGCGCACTGGGCGGTGGAGTACAATGTGACCCAGTACTACGGTCTGAGGGAGGTTAGTGCAGCTTCACTGGACACCCTCGCTGAGAAGATAAGGAATCATCATGACCGGACATTACTTACTAAGTGAGTATTTGCTGAATACATAATTCACGATGTTATTTTATCTACTCTTAAATCTAAATAATCATTGAAACCGATATATTAAACAATTTCACACTGTATCCCGCCATTATCAGAGTAGGCAGAGGTAACCTAGTGTTAAGACACTCCATTCCTCATTTTCCGCCGAACTCTGGCATTGCGTGTTGAGTGGCGGAACTCAACGCCGCGCTTTGCCTCAACACCAAAATTTTAAATAGCTAACAAGCTGATTTTTTTTTCTTGGAAATCACAGTTCGACGATACGTTTATACGTTATTTTCGGTTAATTATGTCTCTGTGAAGGCACCGAGAAATAAGGGATTAAAAATTCTTTTAAAAGTCATTTTTCCTCACATTTCTTATCCCTAAAACTGTATTTGTACCAGGTACTTAACAGCGCTTCGAGTTCGACATACAACAGACTTCTCCGACTGCGACACTGCGTGCGTCCACGTCCACTACTGTGCTATAACGAGAGCTGATTTCCATGAGTTTAGATCGTGTGTTAGCAATCCTGCTTCAGCTCTTGCGTCTCAAGCCCCCCATAACTCTGCTGCTATTTTACTATATGCTATTTTAATTTTGATTTCTTCGTAAATTGCGTATTATTAATATTTTTTTGTGTAATAAGGTAATCGGATTTGTCGCCATTTTCTATTTCTTTTGAAGATAAGGCTTGATGAGTGACGGAATCCTTCTGAAATTTAAAGTAGGATTCGAGCCTATTACCACTGTATATTGTTAGATATCTTAGGACTGAACTACAACACCGTTAAATATTTTCCTTACAACATTTTTCTGTAAAAGCTGAGTTTGAATCTGCGTATAACGACATAGACCATTAACCCAGATAACAAAAGGGGAGTTAATGTTGTTTTTTCATTATATTTTTTTCATACTAAAATTAATGTGCGCAACAACTTAATCTAAGCAATTTCCTTTGTCAATATTTGCGTCACGAGACTGGTTGTTTTTTTTTAAATGACTAGGATAGTATTACTTTTTTTTTTGTAATTTAAAAACAATGGCATTGTATTTTTTTGTAATTATATTATCAACTATTAGCCTAGTAAGTGCGTTTACGTGAACTATAAAACGTAAAAAACTATTGTTTCCGGTTTACTTTGGAATTTCAAGAAATCCTTTTAATGCTTCCTACATTCCCAATGGAACCTACATGCCCAGAAAGAATTCACACTATAGTGCCACGGTTCGTTCTCGATCTGATCTCAGTCTGTTAAATATATTCTCATACTATAATATGAGAATGAATCGTGATTGACGCTCTAAGTATCGGCGTTCTACTGTGCGCAGTTACGCAGTAATTTTTTTAGTTAATTTATATGTGTTATAAAACTAAAATGTACACATTAGTGTACATTTTAGTTTTATAAATTTTATTTTTCTTAAATCAAAAAAGTTTATGAAAAAAAAATCATGCACCTAAAAGTGAGTATAAATTTATATCCTACATATAAGTAAATATTGTATAGTCATAACATAGTAAGTAAATCACCCTTAAGTTTTTATAGTATTTAGTTTAATTTTTTATTTATGACCGCACATAGCGGGAAGGTAATGGAATCGCTACGCATTACCTAGCTAACAGAGGGACGAAATGAAAATATTGAAACTGGGACTGGGACTCTAAAATGACAAATCAGAGCTTTTTTTTCTGTTCCCGTAGTTTTACTTGAAGATTTTGATTATGTACATATAGATAGAGATGTGTCTATGAATGTTAAAAAATGTACTACGCTTTAGATATTGTATTTTATTTTTAGGATTTATTTCGGCTCGAAACGAAAGGAAAACTCCTGCACGTTTTCAGATAATTGTATCTACAAGTGTAGATACAATTTAGTTGTTCCATTTACCCCTTCTGTAAGAAAAATAAAAATTATGCCTAGTTTTTATTAATGCTAGAAATATAAGAAAAATAACTGTAAATTAATGTACTATATTCATATTAATATTCTTTCACATTCCCGTTTAAAAATCGATGGATGTATGTGGATTCGATTTCTACTCGGGAACAGTTTTTTCTCGCCCTGGAGGGAGACAAAACGCGAGCTAAGCTCCACCATTCGTCATGCATCACCTCGAAAATTGGGCAGAAAGTTAGGAAATAAATTAAATTATTATTTATGTTTTTAATTTTTAAAATAAAAAATTAAATAACCACCGAAGAAGCTGCTAATGTAATATATGAAAATGTTATTACTAATAATCTACATACAATTACTATGTATTTTTGGTGTATATAAGCTAAATATATTAAAAATTTACTTTAATATTGATAAAAATAAAAATAGATACCATAATTCTTTCTTGTTCTTCATTTTCTTGATAGATGAATAGGTTTAAAGCATTTTTTTAATAAACGCATTCCTAGTCAACTGTAAATAGCATTCAATGTTGAAATATTTTAATAATAAAAATTCTGTGCAATATTTTTATGCTGGACACAGATAAGAAATACAACAAAATATAAAATGCAGATAAAAAATGCAAATGGATGTACATAATCATAATTATAATACTGAGATTGATATTCACAATTTGTATAGTTATGTTAACTATTAGGAATTGCTTCGAAAAATTTTTTGAGACTATTTGGTGTATGAAAAATAAAGTTTTTTTTTATTACTATTGTACCTAACAGAATATTGACACTAAAATTAATAAAAAGCGATTAGGTTACACGGTTCACATTCTCATTTTAAACACTATCGTAAAACGTAAAATACGTTTAATATTTGTAAATAAAAAATATGCTACAGTTGCTTTAGCTAAAAACTAAAAAGTAAATAGTTCACATATTTCAATTATCTTACATAAATATTTTTATGATAGAATATTATTCTTAGAATTTTGTTTCAGAATCGAACCCACACTTTCATAACAATAACTAAAGTCCTAGATCAATTATTTAGTAAATATTTTATGTTCAATCATGATATAAATTGTTTATGACAGTTTACTGAGATTTAAGCAAGCTCATTTTTTCATTTGTTAAAAAAAAGATAGACATTCGCAAAAAAAGAAATAAAAATAAATTTTATCGTGTTATGGAAAAAGGTCCTCGATTTTTAGGGCTGCCCGTTACGATCCGTCACTGTCAACTAGGCTCTTGTAACAATTATACCGCGTTTTACTATGGTTCCGTGAGTTTTACGATATTTTATATTTTCTAGTGAATTTTCTAAAAGTTTTAAAATATTCAAAAGGAATGGGTACATATGGAAGGTAGAGAAAACTTTGTGTTAAGGCAATCTGTTTCCATTGAGACACTTCCGTTCTCGACTTTTTTGCCGGATCTGCATTGCGTGTTGAGTAGCGGAACTCAACTCGCTTTGCCTACTAGAACGAAGAAATGAAAATATTGAATATTTAATTTCCTCGAGTGAGAATCGAACTCACAACCTGTCGTGCTTAAGGTTATTTTTTTATTTTACAGACTTCATAAGGAGTTAAGCTCCAAACTATCCATATAGTTAATCATCACTTCTCAGCATTCTCTCCAAAAAAATGCTAAAAATAATAATAAAAAAAAAACAGCAAAAAAAGTAAAAGCAGAATCCCAAAGCGACGTTTGATCGTCAAAATTTGTACACCCCTCGTTACGACGAAGGTTAATCTCATTACGCCAGTGAAAAAAAAGCCCAACGTTTTCCGTGAACATAAAAAGGAGGGATAGTAAAAAGCGAAATTCCAATACTATCGAGGCAGATGTCGAATGAATAAATAGAACATTTGGTATTAATAGTTTTTTTTAATAATATTTATTTATATAAATATAAATAAGACTATAGTAAGGAAAACGGAGGACGAAGTGTTTTGACACTAGATTCCTTCTGCTGATACTGACTCTGATATATGAGGGATAGAGCGTACAGTTGAAACAAATTTATTAAACCTATTTTAGCTTTATTGATATGATATGTTTCTAAGTCGACGTTTACAAGTTATTTAATTTTTTTTGTTTGTCTGTAAATTTTAATTAAATTGTTATTTAACGATGGATGATGGTTTCGTTTGTAAGTCAGTAGGTGGTATTTTTTTGTTCGTCCAGTTTAATTTAAAAACGACGATATATAGAACAGAATCTTTAATTTATGAAAATAAAAAAAATAAGGAATCTCTTTGGTTTCAAAAATTATTTTACTGTCACCAAACAGTCTCAAGAACTATTACAATCTAATAATACTTACTCACCACTAGACTATGTATTGCTAATTTAATTGTGATATTTGAGATTTTGTATATATTTACTTATAAGAACTGATGTAATGAAAATAAATATGCAAATAAGAACTTTGTAGAGTTTTTTTTTATCCCTAATTATTCCTTATATTTCTTTCGCTTTACACTGAATTCCGCACATGGCAGAGTAGCTAAAGGGAACCTAAGAATTAGTGCACTCCGTTCCTACTCCGGCAGTTCCGTTACCTACTTTCTGTCGAATTTTCGAGGCATTGGGAGTTGAGTGGTGATGCTAAAAGCGGCGATTTGCCACGTTAACAAAGCAAGGATATTTCATTCCCCGAGTGGAAATCGAGCCCAAAACTGTCACCAAAAATACTTACAATCATTAATATTTTTAAATGATTAACAATAAATACAATTACACTGAAACTAGCTCAAATTTATTTATTTTTTATTAATTGAATTTTAATTATTCGCAAGTATATTTTATCCTGGGATATTCATTTCACAATTCATCCCATATACTCCAAGGTTAGAAAGAGCCTAGTGTTAAGTAGTCTTCGATTAACTTACACGATTAGTATTCAAAAAGGCAAGTATATTTTAATGTAAACATTTCCTCAAATAAGAATCGAACCCCACAACCATCCCGCATACACACACTGTCCAACTGAGCCAAGATGGAGTCATTTCCATTTTTATGACAATATATTTTAAGGATGTCTATTGCTAATCTTTCGGGTTCCCCTAAAACGCTTAGGAAGAGGGTCGTCCCAACCTTTTTCCCCTCAAATTATTCTCCAGATTACTTAGAACCTTCCCAATTCAACATGTGGTAGGAATTTGTATGAAGAAACATCTCAACATGGTTCTTCTTTATCTGGTCTCCAAACATGTACTTTATGCCATATGAATACGATTCGGTATGGAAAGGTAAAAGTAAAAAAGTGAGGTAAGTGCGAGTGAGTGAGTTACTCAAGTAAAATAAACGGTTCTGTAAAAGTATTATAATTTATAATTCCAAAAAATTTTATAATTGCAAATTATAACAATAAATTATTCAAAAACGGTTCATAAATTTAAGTTTATAAGTCTACTTTATTTTTAGCTCCATTCAATATCCTGCATATAGCAGGGTAATAAGACTATTATTACCAGAAAGAGGAAATTAGAATAATTAACTTCCATTAGTAGGAATGAAACCAACAACGGATGTGCTTATATTATATACGTTGCGCCACAATGACTTCTTCATCTAAATGTTCAACAGGTTCAATAGGTTAAAACTTGTTACACTCTAAGAATTTTATGGATATTCTTTGGAAACGGAACCCCAAAAACGATAAAAAGCTAGTAAGCATTTATGAGTTGAGAAAGGTATAAAAATGGGAACGTACCCTTTTGTCGCTTTGTTAGTGCAAATGAGAATAAAAAATATTCTTCGAAAATATTATTTGGAAATGAGTTTATATTTGTTATAAATTGTACTTATACTAATCTATATCACGTACTTACTTAATTTCAAATTTACGGGCTGATGTGGTAGAAACGGTTACGAGTTGAAATTCTATCCCAGGATGATATTTATCCAAAGAACTCTGAGCATAGGGTGCTAATAGTTGTTTTCAACAATTTTTTTATTTTATTTACACTTGTAAGTAGATAATAATTTTAACACGTCCAGTCAACAAACTAAAAGAAAAAATGGAAAATTACAAAAAAAAATATTTCGAAATATTTGTTTCTTGTTTCAGAACTACCTTCATTCATCACCTATTTTTTAATCTATTCCAATAACCGTAAAAGCCACATCACCACAGGGTCATATCTATTTAAAATTCTCAACCGAAACATTACCCTGGAGGCTGCTATCTAATTATCAAACATAAAAGAGTACAATATACCAACCCTTGTTTATTATATTATACGTATTTAGCTCACTCACCCTCCTTAGTAATTAAATTTGGTGCAAAATTAATAAGATTTGACCCCTAACGCGTATACGCGATTGAATTACATATGTATGAAACGTAGGAAGAAAAACCTATTTGAGGTGGAAGCCTGTGATGATTATATAATTATATAATGTGGACCTAATGGATGTTTTTCAGTATGGAGTAAGAAAATTATATATGGTATCTTAATACTAATAACTGTAGTACATGGAGTCGTTGTTCTCTGGTAACACGACACGATATTAATTTCGGATAAAATCTTCGAGACATTATCTCGAAAATTGGGCGGTGCGTGGGGAACGAATTGTCTTAACACTAAGTTCCCTCTACCTACCCTGCTTGTGTGCGAGATATAGCGTGAAAAAATGTCAAGCAATTTAATTTTTTCTACACTAATATTTATTAAATAACTTACGTTTGAAACCAAATAAAAAAAAAGAACAAAACTCTGTATCCTGCGCACATCAGGTAGGCGCAGGAACCTCGTGCAAAAACACTCCGTTTCCACTTTTTGCCGAATATTGGAGGCATTGTGTGGCGAAACTCAACGCCGTGCTTTGCTTCGGCACCGTAGCGAACAAATAAAAATATAAAATATATATTTTAAAAATATTTAAATTCCTCGAGGGGGGATCGAATCCACAACCAGTCGATTTTCAGGCACACTTTGTGCCCCTGCCACGACTGGCCTCTGGAAAAAACACTGACTGGAAGAAAAGAACAAATAATAAAATAATAAAAAATAAAAAAATCTAATCGTCGTTTAATTGAATAGTATTACCTCAGCTTAGTTTTCATTGGAGTGCGGCGGCGGACGCGGAATCAAATTAGAACACTAATAAAGAAAAAGTTTTACGGGACGTTGTGTTATTGCATTGTGGGGCGAGCACTTGCTAGATTGTGGTTTATTTGTCATTTTGTAGGATAAAAATGTTGTTTGTTTGTTCATAAATGAAATGATTAATATATAAATATGGAATATTTTTTTCAGCCAGCCCTCTGGCGAGGCAATGCGTGGCGTTAAGTTTCGCTAGCACACTAGGTTCCCATCGACTCTGCTATTTGAGTTAAAAATATAAAGGTATAAAAAAATCTTATTGTAAGTGATATAGGTTTGATTTATATTCATTTGGGAAAATGTCTGTATTTTTGTGACTATTCTTCATCTTATAAAATGTCTATTATTTGAAAATTAATAGAATTGAATTTAATAATAAGTACGTGAACTGACTATTTTTAACTGTTCTCTGTTTTTACAAAAAATATTTTAAATATATTTTCTAAATAAACTTTGTTCCTAAATACCTATTTCAATTACTTTTCGTATTTTCCTAAGATCTCAGTTAACAGTTTATTAAAATCTAATTAGTTAAACATTTTCAAACACAAGATTGAATTTATAGTCAGTGGACTGAAAATGGAAAAAAAATAATGATCGCTGAAATTTAAATCTTTCAAGAAAAATCCTTTCTTTTTCACTGATCAAAGGCAGAAGTACCGAGAAGGTCGGTGAAAGAATGTTTTTACATTATTAAATATTTATCTTAAGTGGAAGCTTTTTTTAATTGAATACAGCAGAGAGTTTCAATTTAAATGGGACAGTTGTGGGTACGATTACCACTCGGACAAATTATGTGCATTTCCTTACTATAATAACAAGTCTAAGCGGGGTATTGGGTTCCGCCACACAATTCGCAATGTCTCGAAAATTGGGAGGTGCGTGTAGAACGGATTGTCTAATTACTAGACTCTTTCTGTCTGCAAAAAAATTTAAATAACTAAAGTATTTTTTTTAAATTTCTCCGGGCTATATTCATTTTAACAAAAATGTATTATTTCATTTATTTTTTCTTATAAATCTTTTTAAAGTTATATATTACAATTTAAATTTCTAAGAACTGTCTTTAATTTATAGCTTTTAAATAAAACTTACAGATCAACTAAGTAAATATTTATCTAGCAACACACAAGACGTCGTCGAGATGCGGGAACTGAGTAAACAGTGGCTTTCAGCGAAACTTGACTTAGGACGACCTCTTGACCTAAGCTACTGTTCAGAGTATTTTTTTACCTTTTTTTTTTAAAGATTATACTCAGAAAAACCTAGTGTCAAGACACTCCATTTTCGTCTTTTCGTCTAACCGTTACGTGTTTGCGTTACGTGTTTACGTGACACTTTGCCTTGTTACCAGAGCGAGGAAATGGGAACCGAACCTACAACCTGTCGCATATTCTCTAAAAAAAGCAAAATACTATTTTGTTATATTTATTACATTCAAAGTGGCCAAAATGATATAGTGATGAGCTTACATAATAGGATTAAATAAATATTCTGTTATACACACGTTGATCAAACGAATAGCCACCAATAAGCCAATTTAAATAATATATGCTAAATACATGACTAATATTATACCGACAAATGTACACTATCGAAATTTGTAACAACACACATAATTTAGACCTTACGTATTAGAAAATAGAGGTGAAAATTATAAATCAAATATCAAAAATACCGTCAAAACCAGGGATAATGTAATGTTTCTATAACAAAACGAGATAATAACATAATTAGGGCGATACAGGAATTGTACAGGAATTTATAGTGCGTTATATGGGGCCTAAAATTGTTTAACCGCAATGAAAACCAACTTATTTATTATTCCGGATGTTACTTGACTTATCTGATGATATGATAGTAGTTTAGAAGCCAGGCGTGGTACAGCAGCACAAGATTGTAATCACGACAGGCTGTGGGTTTGATTTTCAATCGAGGAAATTTTATATTTTAATTTCTTCGGTGACGAAGTAAAGCACGACGTTCAATCTCTCGCCACTTAACACGTTATGCCTCCAGAATCTATACCAGGTACAACACTAACACCTCTGCTGCTAAAAACTGAAACTACTTTTTTCAATTATATAATTTTAACTACTGTAGAAACCTTAACTGTTGACTTGAAATCTTTTCAATTTTAAACAAAAACATTGCTCTCCTTAAATAATCGAACCTACAACCTTTACCCAATTGCATATATTTTTAATTAACATACTTCTCTATATTTTCTACTTAGTAAAGAAATAACTTAATCCCAGTATGTAGCATGCAAGTAAAATAACAAATACTACTTGTTTACGTCAGACTTAAGAGTGGAGTTACCAACTTTCTAGAGTCGAAGAAAAGTTAGGGACTTTGAACACAGCTTATTAGTTTGTCGTTTACAACGATTAAGAATATTTTATAGAGTTAAGTTGTTTATTTCATAGTTAAATGTCAATGGATTTCCAATCGCTGGCATAAATTAAAAATTTAAGATTCTACTTTTTAGCTAAATTTCCAAATGCTAATTACGGCCTTTTAACAAGAGTGTTTTTAATTTAAGAGTTAGTTTTTTAGGCACAAAAACTTTGGGTGTCATAAGCAAATTCAACAGTGATAAGTCCATAAAATTTAACTTTTATTCTTACTGGCTCTACGAATACGGTCCACTCGCGTAGATTACACAATTATTTTGAAATTTCTCGTTTTACAGCACCAAAATATTTTTTACTATTCCTCATTACAAATATGTAATAAACTCGACTTTATGTTATATGCTCTCTATAAATTAAAATAGTATTAAAGAAGATTGAGGCGTACAAGTAAAGGCCGTCGTAGCGCACCGGCACAAGGGT
>DWNA01002184.1:0-12400 GCA_018249835.1 Heliconius besckei
TGTGATGGGATTATAGGCGCGTACACGCGTGCCTTGCATTTTGAGAGACCTAGACTTAGGAGACTTCTCTACTTTCCGTTAATTAGTATTTGAAATTTTACATAGTGGAGAGCAAATCCAAAAATATTATAGTTTAAATGACTTAAAATATTCTATTTTCAACAGAACACATTAATAAAAACAATGTAACAAACATAAATTCGATATGATCAGATCAGCTCGATGGTACCATAATATTGTATTGTCATCTAATCTACATATAATTGCTAGGTTTCGTGGTGATACAACAATTAGAAGTGCGTGTAATACAGATTCTTACATGTTATTATATATAGTTACTTAGTCAGCCAGATCTTTGGCAACATCTTTGTATACCAGTATGTAATACTGATAACAAAAATATTTTATTTAATATTTTGACCATTTTATAAAACAATGTTAAACACGACGGCCTTAATCATCCAAATATTTAATAGCACAATTAGTTTAAGATTTACTTTTTGTTAAGATATTTTATTAGCGAACGCCTCAGTCTATCGTGTTTAATTCCGGTCAACAGCTAACTTGGCAGGGACGACTGGCGACGGTTCTAGCCCTAGTTCAAATATTCACAGAGCCAAGTCAATTTAAGGGCAAAAATGCCTTTTTGTTTCTTTTTGTAATTTTTTTTGTGAGTTCCATTACCACTCGATGAAATGAAATATTGAATAATTTCAGGTATATTTTTCTGGTAACGAGGCAAAACGCAGCGTTGAGTTTCGCCATTTAACACGCAATTCGCCCAGAATTCAGCGGAAAGTGGAAAACGACCATTTTAGATTGATAGTTAAAAACTAACAACATGAAAAATCGGTTCATCTGTTTCCGTGCTACGATACTACAGACAGACATACAGATACTACACAGACTAGTCAAACTTACAACACCCCCTATTTTCGTCGGGAGTTAAAAAGGTAGAATTCTAGTAAATTAGCTGTCTGCCTGTCGCTATTCTTTTTTTGTAGCGCCATGTTCCATACAAATTGTGCCGTTAAATTAAATACAATGGCAATCTTATGTTTAAACACGCGATACTTTAGGTTTTTGGAATCCTTGACATATAAAAGGAAAAAGCGCCGTTAGTAACTGTCACCTATTTTTTGTTCTTTCAAAAGTTGGTTGAGGACAGGTTGAGATTTATTGTTGGTGAAAAAATTTTTTGGCGTTATATTTTACCACTCAACATGCAATGTGTCATAAATGGTAGGTACTAGAGTGGTATTGCAGAGGCAGAGGGAAATTAGTGTCAAGACATTCCGTTCTCCACGCACTGCCTCCACATTGTTTAATGATAGATGTTGAGACACTGGTCTTTAATGTCAGACATCAAGTCTGAATAATCTGTGAATACATACACATACTATACAAATAGTAAAAAGTATACAATACAATAAAAATGTCAATCCGTTTGTTTACCAAGGCGTGATGAAATTGCTTTGATTGGCGTTCAATATATCGTGGTATCTTACCGTATTTTATAGTTTATTTTTTTCTAAATAATTAATCCTGCACTAAAAAAATATATTTTATTTAAATTTGATTAATCTCACCTCTAAATGACCTCTTTTACAACTATTCCTTTGAATAAATTACCTGTAACAAAAGAAAAAAATATTTTTAAGTTTATATTCAATAGAAACATTTAGAATTTGAAGATTACAATATATATATCTTTTCATCCCTTCTTTCCCACGTACAGTAGAGGGGTAGGCAGGTTTAACTTGAGCCTTACTTTGCCTAACAGAGCGGGAAAATGTACATAATTAACTGTCCCGTGCGACGATCGACACCACAACCGTCGCGGTAACTCAGACTGTTCGACTAAGCCACGATGTCCTGAATATATCAATTATTTGTCATTTTATTAACATAACTAGATTTTGCTATTTTATACGCGTGGAGCTAAAAAATAATAATGTATTCTATATTAACTGTAAAAATGTTCCGTGTAAAGAATAACTTAAAGCACTTCCATCTTTCTATACTCACCGACTTAGCACACGTGCTAATACAGCACGTCCACTGTATACGTTTCGATCTCACTGGACATACAATGAATTCTAATTATGAGCGGTGAGCGCAGCTTCAAATCCTCCTTAGAGTAAGTTGTACAGTACATATAATATAAATATAATTTTAGTTTAGTTAATCTGTTCAGATAGTCAGAGTATGGCATCTGATTCGGAAAAACATGAAGAAAGCGCGAAACTCAAGATTTACGTAACTACATTACGCTTACGCTATTTTTAGTTTTGCACTTCTTAACTTTACGGTTACTGATAACCGGTACCGGTTGACCCCCTTCTCCGCCAAACTGTGCATGCGCGCAGTGTATGCGCATCCCGCATAGTAGGGTAGGCCAAGACAGGTGAAGACACTTCGTCCTCCAAGCACCGCCCAATTTCTGAGACATTTATATAATGGCGAAATTCAATATTGCGCTTTGTCTTGTTACCGGAATGAAGAAATTAAAATGATTTATTCCACCGAGTGGGAATCGAATCGTAGTCGGAACCATCGCTTTTATAATCAGACGCTGCGCCACGACCGCTTCAATACAATATTAAAATAATTCCTGTAAAGAATAATCAAAGGCATGCATATATGCATATATGCATGTATAGTATAGAAGTACAGTATATCGATCCCGCCGTATATGCAATCTGTATTACAAGCATGTGCTAGGCGCGAATTGTGCAATAAAAGTAACCGTCACGTCAGCCTAAAGGTGCGATGTCACACCGTGTCACTCATTTGTATAAATTATTTAATATACTTCAAGTGTATTTGTGAATATTTTTTGTTGATTGTGATAGGTTGTGGGTTTTAATTTTAGTTAATAAACGTTTCTTTACTGATCATCACTAACTTGTTGGTCTATACAGTAAAATGACACACAAAATAGGTATATACCTACCTACAGAAATTTTATAAAAGCATTTTTTTATTTTTGTTTTGATTTCACGCTGTATCCTGCATATTGCAGAGTAGCAGAGGGGGAATCTGGGAACCTTTCCGCCGAATTCCAACCTTAAATATCCTTAAAAATATCATAGCTTTAAATTGTGATTTCTTTAAGCAATTCCAATAAAGTAAAGTAAATCATTTAATCTAAACAAGTTCATGAGTGTTCTTCAAGAGTACCTCGTTCTATCGATTTCTGTAATATTTTTTGGCGCAGAGGGCGGCAGTCTTTGGTTGACTTGCTGTATCAATCAAGTCGTTCATAATAACTTAGGGAAGGAAGTCATATGAGAGTCAATAATGTCTTAAATTAGATATCCATATTGCTCTACGGGGATTCTTTTTGGAAAAGATTATTTCTTATTTTCTTATTTGTTTTTGTAAAACTTTTTTATTTTTTTTAATTTTATAATGTAGTTTTTATAGATAATATGGTTAATAGAAATCTCTAGTAGGGTAGGCAGAGCGAACCTAGAGTTTAGTAACTCCGTTCCCTATTTTCCGCATAAATTTTCTAGACACTGCGGTTTGTATTGTTATCATAGCGAGGAAATGATTAAATAAATAATTAACTTACCTTAAGTGGGAATTGAACCGAAAAGCGTGTCGTTTACAGTTAGACGCTATGCTGCTACGCCACAACGGCATTCCGTATTCTATCATAATGTATTTTTTAATGATACATCATTCTACTCGTCACTTCGCTAATGGATAGCAAAACGGAGTACCTATATAATGGGTGCAACATTTGTACTTTGCAAATATAATCTCTTTCTTTTTTCAAAATTTGATAATAACTTGAAATGAAAACGTGTTTTGAAAAACCCAAAAGATTGAAAATTTCGACCTTCTAAGAACGCATCCAAGCATAAAAATACCAAAATGATATAAAAAAAATCAATTTATAAGCATCAACTCTTAAGCATTTAATAATAGACTTGATGAAGACAAATATTGGTTAGCTCTAACATATGAAGGGCGAGTCATGCTGACGATACGTTCCTTTGAACCAAGATGACTCAATTTTCTATTCAAATATACACCGTATTGACTACACAGTAAGGTATATTACATGTTTTAGTTCTCTTAAAGTGATACCGTTTTTAGGGCAGCTGTAAAATTCGTCCGCTTTATCACATCGCATGAATTATGCAAGTTGCAAATGTTTATCCAGAGTTTTGTTCTATAGGTAGACAGAGGGAGCCTAGTGTTAAGCCACTGTGTTCCATACTTTCCGCCTAATATTCGTGACATTTCGTGTTTAACGCCACTCTTTACTCACATTAATTAATACAATTTAAAAAAAACCAAACATATCATAGTTTTTTTATGATCCAATATTTTTTTTATAGTGGTCCTACAAATATCTTATTACTTTTTTTTAAATGTTACTACAAATAAATACATACTATCGGTGTAACATGAGCACCGTAGAAACCTTACTGATAAAGGGACTGGCAAAGCGTGTGTCAGTCGCTGCCAAATTATTAACATAAACAGCAGGTTGTAAGCTTTTAGTATGGAGTTAGCTTTTTTTACTTGTATTATAATGTCATAAACTTTAGGTTGTTACGTTTTACCTACGGGTACGTTGGGAATATATTATATAGATTTAGAGTGTTCAGATAATATATTTTTTTAACATTGTTAAAGTCAACAACGCAGCTTCTCGCTTTTTCTCACAAAGCGGGATAGACAAAAGAAGCCTAGTATTAAGAAAACTACGTTGTCGACTTGCAATCTGAATTCCTCACATACCGTTTTAAATGACGTAACTGAACGCCGCGCTTTGCCTTCCAGAGCAGGAAGAGGCAAATAATTAAACATAATCATTTCTCCGACTAGGAAGAAACCTACAACCATCACGATTACAATTGGGACCTGTCCCGATGCGATACAACGGTCTCTTTGATCATTATTTAAAGTAGATTTTACTAAAGAGACTTTATATAAAACACAAAACAAACGACAATTTGTGTTTTAATAAAACAGTACAAAATTACAAACCGAGTACGCTTACAATTGTCTTATATTAGTTCAAAGACCACTATAAATTGCAAAATTGCATATCGAAGTAAACAAAGCTTATTTATTTACTTACTAGTACTACTTACTACTTTATAAAGTGAAAAGAGAAATATAAAGTATTTCTTAAACACACAGCACGTATCAATATTTGCTTAATTTGCTAGTATAATGGCGACGCTATTAGTGCTGTAGAGGTTATTAGAGTCGCGCTGTTTGAATATTTGATACTAGCGACACGAACGCGGCTTCGCGTGTATTATTTGTATTAAGATATTTACATTATTAAAATATTTCTATGTAAAGTTTTGTGTAAGCATGGAACATCCATCCATCCCATTTTTATTGTTACTAGTAGCAAGTCTATGAAATAGAAACGGCGTAATTGCATTTATGCTTATCCAAAATAGATGATCCGAATAGTTTAAAATCTGTTATATTATAAATTTAAAAAGTTTTTGGTTGAACGTCCTAATTTCAGAACCAATGGAAGTTTTATTTTTCTACTTATAATTTGTTTTTTCATATTCATGGTCTGTTCCGCCACAAAATACGTGTCGTTAAAATGGGCGGAACTAGGTAGACAAGTATCCCTACCTAACCGCTACTACATAAATTGCAAAAATAAAGCTCGAAACAAAATTCAAACTTAGTACCACCTCAGTTAGTTAATAACTTCAAAGAAACACGTGCTTACCATCTTACACTAAGTTTCTCATCAAATTCTGTATCCGCCTACTATTTTAATTGCTTCTCTCATTACCGCAAGCATTTTAGTTTTGCTCTGAACGGTTGTTTAGTTGACGTGCCTAACTGTATACTTTTAGGTATACCCATATACCTAAAAGTATACAGTTTCACGCTGTATCCCGCATATAGCAAGATACACAGCGAGAACGTAGCGTTAAGACACTACGTTCTCCTCTTTCCGCCCAAATTTCAAAACATTACGTGTTAAGTGGTAGAAATCAAAGCCGCACTTTCTCTTCTTTACAGATCGAGGAAACGAAAATATAGAATAATTCATTCTCTCAAGTGGGAATCGAACCCAACCCGTCCTGTCACTACGCCATAACAACCTCATATAGTATATCTATATAAGCTACATAGTTAACACAATTGCTACAATAACCGCCGATGACTTTTATTTCATTAGCATTCGAGTGCACTTCACTTTGCCTCGCTTACCTATTGACTCGTAATAAAAATAAAAAAATGTATTGAATTCCTTTTTTTTTGTGAAAGAACCACAGTGTATGTAGTTTTGTTCTATGATTATTGATTATATGCTGATTGTGATTTTGTTTAGTAGGCGTAGATATAAAGTAGGTAATATTCGTTTGTATAACTTATTTACTCGAAAGTTTTTTTTTTGAGTTCACGCTACAGCGTGATATAAGGTGTTAGGGGAGAGGGGGCTAGTGCTAAGACACTCCATTCTCGTCTTTCTGCCAATTCTAAATTTAAGACTATTAATTTTAATGCGTGATAACGATTGTAAGATAAAATAACTCGTCTATTTTTTTTCTAGTTTATAGCTAGCTAACTAGCTAAACAAAAAGTTTTTTTTAGGTTTTCTTTTGCTTGTACTTGTTGTAATAATGTACGTCATTATAGCTAACAATACTTAAAATATATTTTCTTCAATAAAACACCCTATAAAATTTCATTTACCTCGGGGCTCTAGAGAACCGCCAAAGGACTTGAATTGGAAAGATTGCAACGTGAAAGTTAGCTTGATTTAAACGTCTGGATGTCTGCGGATAAGTTCAGATAAGTTTGGGAAGCTCCGGTGGTTGGTGGATTATCTCGGACTTAGTGTTTGCATACGAGTGTTACACGTACTTACCTATCTACTTGCTTAGATTATTTATATTTTTTACTTTCACTTATTTTGGGGTGGTTTTTATTTTAATTGTTCTTTTTGTCAGCTTCACGCTGTATTAGCCCACAGAACACGGTAGGCAGAGAGCCTGGTGTTAATACATTCCGTTCTCTACTTTCCGAATCATGTTTGAGATATTGCATGTTGAGAGCAGCCTTTTTATTAGAGCGAGGAAGTGAAAATCATTTCTTTCTTTATTGAAAATGAAATTGATATGAGCATAAAACTCACAATCACATTGCTCTATGCGAGACCCAGCACAAAGTTAAAAAAACTGACTCACAAAACTTCCTTATATTCAGATACCAGTGTATTTTCCAATACTTTAAAAAATATATAACAATACGTCTTGTCAAAATAATCCATTTCACGTCCCATTACGGGGTTTCCCCGCACGGCTATTGTTTATCAATGACACAGAAGGAGTAAATGAAAATGGTTTCAGGGTGTCGCTTATTTAGAGCAAAAAGGCGTCAATTTTCCACCGTCTAAGCAGAGGGAACCTAATGTTAAGACATTTCGTTCCCTGTGCCCAATTGACATAGTGGGTTGAGTACCGAAACTCAACGTAGAGTAGCGCTCCAGTCTAACAGACCCGGGAAATGAAAATAATTTAAACATAGTCATCCTTCATACAGACGCTGTCATACTACACCACGAAGATCCAAACCATTCTCACAAATACGAAATATTGCCTCTATTTATTCACCAGGCGCACGTATAGTTTATGAGATATATATCTCAAAAGATTATGACAAACATAAGTTTTTTACTCAATCTAATAGAATTTCTTTTTAGAAGAAAAACCTTTATATTCTTAAGCAAAAAAATACTAATCCTAATTCAGTACATAATTTACTATAACAAAAAAACCATTTCTACTAGTAACCATTAGGTACACTAATCGTATTTACTCTCCGCCCGACACCTCAAGGAGGGGGAGTTTAAATCTATCCCCTGGATAACAGGAATGTTGACTCAAGCATTACTTGAGCAAACGTGTCGCGTTTTTTACACGAGATGGTAACGCGAGAATACTTGTCGTTGTGTTTGAGAATAAATATGGGGGAAGTGTCGGTTTTTAGTGAAATTTTATGATTATTATTATTTTTTTATTTAGCTTCACGCTGTATCACGCATATAGCGGAGATAAAGGAAACTCAGTGTTAAAACACAATTTCTTCAAGTAAAATAATAAATTTATGCGAATCGAACCCACATACATCGTACCGTTAAACACAAATGGTTCTTATATTAGTAAATTACTATATAAATAATAACACTACAATTTCTACGAGAAGCACAATTTGTCTTAGAATTTAAGACGTCTACTAAGAAACAGTGTTGCATCAATAAAACGCTCGTGAAAGCCGAATGTAAGCGACCGGATGAAGGAGCGATCACTTACAACTGAGTGAATGATCAATCACGACGATTTTTCACTAATCGGCTAAATTATATTACAGTTTGACTTAAAAGAAAGAAAAACGTCTCCCTTCTTCTTATACAATATTTGAATAATGTAAATGGATTAACTTAGAAGACGGTCTCGAAATGTATGATAATTTAGTAGTTATCTCATGTGGTCTTATTTAATTAATATTATATATTTCTTTTACATCACACACATAAATATTAAAAACCCATTATTTAAAATCTTTACGCATGTAAAACTATTAAGTAATTGAGTGACTGACAGACAGCGCATAGACACTACTACTAGAAAATTGAAATTTGGCTCGCACGTTCCTGGAGAATTATAGACTAAGAAAGAGTATTTATCCATCTTAACTCATAAAGTCCAGTCAAGTCTTACTAAAAATATATTAAAAAATTAAATTAAAAATGTATACAAAACCTATTCTGTAGTAAATAAAGCATATACCTATTTTCAGTAACAAATATATAACCTGCATAAAGTAAGATGTTCCGCATCGGTGAAAGCAAAAATTTATCGCACCTAGCAACGTTTCGTTTCGTACAATATGCATTTCGCTGAAGTCGTAATAAACCCTCGACTGACGGGTCTGTTTGTACCAGGACAATAAAGTTCAAAGAATTTTATAATAAACTACGGTATTCTCACCTGAAAGCTGCTCTATCAGCTTTTATTTGTTATAAAGTTCCCTTTCTCACTACTGAACTGTAGATTGGTTTGACTTTTAAAGGAATTAATTTTACATATTAATGTGAATGATTATATACTTTTGTGTAGTATCCCGCATAGAACACAGTAGGCAATAAGTACCTATTGTTAAGGCTGCCTGTGTGTTGAGTGGCGGAGCTTAACGGCACGATTTGTCTTTTTGCCAGAGCGAGGTAATGATTATATTTTATTTCCTAATAATATAAATGTTGCTTAACTTACAAGGACTAGTTATACAATACTATATAAAAACATAATATACGAAAAACAATGATAGCTCACTTTATTGTTGCCAGAGCGAGCAGACTAAAATTTCATTCCCTTCAGAATCGAACCCACAACCATCGCTTTTGCAGTCAGATTGATATCTACCATTCTATAACATAAAGTATATACAAAAAAACACTCAACAACAGCTAAACAAAATACATCAAATCCAGCAAAAGGGCTCGGAAACTGCTAAACTTGTAGTTGTTTGTTCAGATATTAATCAAGAAGTTCCGATTACGCTGAACGAGTAGTTCCGGTAAATTGTGATGCTGTACTGGAGTTTTGGTCCGTGATTAGGTATATATTTCATTATGGATAGAGTTACATAAGCATAAGGATACATTCCCATGACGCCGCACTTGCACCTCGCGGAATCGAACAATAGTGTTTTAGTATTTTGATGATTTAACTGTTTTGAATTATGTAACATTTTAATACAAATTATCTGTCTTCAGTTTGCTTTAAAACAGAAAGGTTGTTTAAAGAGAGAACCTGGGAAACAAGTTTTTAGATACTTCAGTTAGCGTGCTATGTGCGGAATACAGCGTAAACGTATTTAAAAAAAATCTACGACTAAGTTTCGAACACCGCTTTCAGTCAGTCACTTGATAATTGAACCATAGCATTCAGTATACAAAGTTAAATCATGCAAAAGAAACTTGTTCAATCAGTCTCTTCTATACTACCCAACAATAAAATAGGATAACATAATAAAAATTCAGCAAAATAGTTCCCTTGTTCATATCCAAACAGACGGCCCCTACAGCCTCAACTACAATTCATTACATTAAACTGGTAAAGCAGTAAAAGACTTATGCCTCAAGTAATACATTCGGAGAACTTTCGTCATACATCATTACTTAGCCTCGTCACGTCCCCTGGTCACCTAAATCCGTCACTCCCCTGTCGATATTGCTAGCATTGATTTATTTCTATATAGCTTTGTTTACGTACGACAGTTGTTTTTGTGTTCGTCGATGTAAAAATTATAATAAAATAAGCCTTTCACTTTTGTTTTTACGATGCGTGTGTTAAACGTTTTTTATGTGTTTATATTTGGATCCAATTTGGTTTATTGTTGGATAAACTCAAGTATTTTATTTATAAGTCTAGTATAGTTAGAAATATTGAATATTTTCATAAACAGTACAGTTAGTTATTTTTTTATAAGGATTTAATTATATAAGATCGTTACCGAAATAGTTATGAGTTCGATTCTTGAACGAATTATTTTAATTTCATCGCTCTGGTAATAAGACCAAGCACGATGTTAAGCTCCGGTAATCTATCCGTAATGTTGGCAAAGTAGGGCAGTGCACGGGCACGTCGTGTCTTAACACTAAGTTCCCTAGACTACCCTTCTATATCCGAGTTAAAGCGTAAAGCTGAACAGTATTATATCATTATTCCGAACATTAATATAAAAATTAATTCAAAATTTAGCATAAACAATAAAATTCACGTTATTTTTAAATTCTTTTCAATTCACGTATTTGAAATAGTATCAATTGAAATAATGACATCGATTCAATGTCTTTTTTGCTATTCATATAACAACAAAAAAATATTCAAAAGCCAAAAGCTAAACGGCCATTCGTCTATTTCTATAGCAGAACAACCAATTACGCGTTATATAGAGCCTGTATTCAATAAGTCGGTGTAATGACGCACTAGCCATATATATTTTTGTATCTAATGCAAAGGTAATATTTAGTTATATATTTCTGTGTTTTCTAATTGCTGGTAATTAAAAAGGTCTAAGTTATAAGTTGTATATAGGGTATAAGAACTGCCATTTTTTGTAAGTATTCTAATAAAAATAATATTTTTGTTATCTAAATATGGGATAATACTTTAAAAATGTTAACAATAAGCTCAATTTTGTAACTCGAATTGATTCCCCGTCAAATGATTTTTTTTTAAATTACTACGGTCCCTCCTGCACCCAATTCGAGAGACATTGGCGGAACCTAACTGACGCCACGTTATTATTAACCAGACACGAACGAAACGAACGAAAACATGGAAATCGAAGTTACAACCAACCACAACTACACCCTAATGTTCACATTTTTAATTTTTAATTATATACAACATTTTTCAATACAAAAGTGAATTTCGAATAGCAGATGCGTCCAGATTATACCAAAATAATTTTGCACGTCATAAATTTAGTTGGGAATTATGAACGCAATATAAATTACGGGGCTTTGTTCAAGGTAAGCCTTAAGTACCTACACAAATGAGTTATGGCGTCAAGGACCTTTGGTAAATTATTACTTTTATACAATTCCAGGCCTTCGATGTTAGAGAAAGAATTACAGATAACGATGTATGTATATACGTGAGGCCAGTCGAGGCGCGCGACAGGTTGTGAGTTGGATTGCCACTCTAGAAAATGAAATAAGTATGTAATATTTTCATATTCGCGCTCTGGTAACGAAGAAAAGTGCGGTTCCGCCATTCAACATACAATACCTCCAGTTTTTGGCCGAATTTCAAGCAATGTTTGAATAGGATTGCATCAGACTATGAGACGTTTCGGGGAATCCCCCGTAAATCTAATCGTGTGAAGAAATAGCTTTTTTCCAGATTGCATATAATTATTTACAAAACAAAGAAACACAATCACACAAATTTTTAGAATCGTTTGATTTTCAAAATATTTTACCGTTTGTCTGTCTTTCTGTTTGTCCGAGCTAATGTCCAGAGCTGTTGAACCGATTTTTCACTGAGAGCTTTCACAACAGTTCAAACAGTGTGCGTACGTGCATTTGCGCATGTATTTTATTTTATAAAACACTAAAGAAATATAGTGACGCATAGTACGACCTTGTGACCGATACTATCAAATGCATATTCGTTCTGTAATACCTATCAAGTACTAAATTATATGTTTTTTGTTTTACAATAGGAAGTTATTAAATACTTAACTAAGGAAAAGTTAACTTGACTTAGAAGCAGTTATGATTGCTTTTTCAAATTATTGTGTTTTTATAAATATTTTTTAGAAATAAATTTAACCTGTTGTAAAAGTTAGTTAAGTACGCTTTTACAGTAAATTTAAACAA
>DWNA01002185.1:0-12400 GCA_018249835.1 Heliconius besckei
CGGAGCGTCGACGCTACAGTTACATATATACCCAACTCTTTCGTCTCGTCCACTGTCATCAACCTCCGATAATGTGTTTTCGAAGGTTAACCGAGGCTTACTCCTACCTCTCTTACCATTAAAAATTATCCATAATTTTCCTTAATTAACATAATACTAAAATATATATATATTACTAGTAATATATATAGTTTGTTTAATTCTTATACAAATAAAATATATAATTTTAGAGTAACACATATGATTCAACAAGAAGTAGGAAGATATTTAGATAGAAGCATTGCAGCACTCAGTATGTCAGTGGAGCGGAGAGTGGCCGTGAGCGCTGAGCGCTGAGCGCACATCAATCTAGTGTAAACAAACTCCGGTGGCCATGTGACTATTTATATTTGGGAAATTTAGAGTTTTCTATTCGTAAAGGACTTTATTATTATGATTTTATATTATGTTTAGTTATATTAGTTGACATAAGAAGTTTTTCTAAGAAAAGACTATTTTAAATTGTCTAATATCAATTGGAGGCAAACTCGTTTTCTTTTCGAAAATTTATTATTTGTTGTATATTTTTTTGTTGATGCTATTTTTCGCTGTGATGCTTACTGAGTGATAAATGACAATCTATTTTTATTTCTATTGTAGGTTCAGTTTAATAGTAGACGATCTCTACATTAAACTTTATATCACTAAGGAGTTTCTCAAAATAATGAGATGACAAGCACTACCTCACTGTTGTTGCTAGCGTCAGTTCTGTCAACATTTTTAATTTCTTGTAGATATATTTTTTTAATTGCAATTTAGGTTTTTTTTTGTAGAAATTGGTCAATCAATATAATTAACTGGACTGATTTGGATCTTATACATATTTCGTCGGCAGCAAAATATAAAACACAAAAAGCATTAACTTTACTTTATATATTAGGTTTTATATTAACACATAAATATCTCAACTGTTCGTGTGTCTAATATGAATAATTTGATACTTCCGTACGTTTATTCGTCCTCTCGTAAAATAATATATGGCTGCACTAAAAAAAATACACACAAAATCGTCCGCGGCCAACGTTACAGACTACAGTATACCCGCTGGAGTTTATTTCGGGACCAATGCTAGACGAACGCTATGATACTCAAACTGTTTTAATAAAAAAGCGTTCTATCTTAATACTCGTTCTAACTCGAATTAATCATATACGAGTTAAGACTCGTTAACACGAAACCAATATTTTAAAATTCATATAGATTTACTATTTAATTTTAGTCCTTAGTTACTATTTTCTTTAAACAAATTCCAATTAACAATTTAAGATTTTAGATCAATTCAGTGCTGTTATGGCGAAAAATAATAAAGGAATATTTATTTTACCCCAAACAAATTGAGCTTAAAAGTTAAGTTTATTAAAAGCTTTTATTTAACTTTTAAGTAGATATCTTCAACCGATTGAGCTGAAATTTTGTATACACGTTTACTTTAGATGACAATGCATGATGAAATATGTGACGTCATTCTAAATTTAATATGGCAGACCATGCAAGATGGCGGAATTGTTATTTTTAATGTACTTCTACAATATGGGTATCAAATAAAAGGGCTCGTTGAGAGCAACTCGAAAAATAATATGATGTCATTCTAAATCTAATAAGAAGGAAATCGAAGATAGCCGAGTTTCTATTTAGTCTACTTCTACGATATAGATATTAAATGAAATAGGTCCGTAACTCTAAAAATACTGTGACGTTATTCTAAATCCAATATGGCGGAACATCTAAGATGGTGGTATAGTTATTATTTATGCACTTCTGCAATATGGGTATCGAATGAAAGATCTTGCCGAGAACAATTAGAAAAATAATGTGACATCACTTGAAATCTAATAGAATTGACACTATTCAAGTTTTTTTTGCCTTCATATAATGAAAGGTATGTTCGTACGCACACAATTTATATGATTTTAAAAGCTTGTCGTGTTAATAACTATTTAATTAAATTGATACTTTAAAAATTTAAACTTACCGGATTTTACATAATCAAATTTACACAAGTTACACAAGTAAATCGCGCGACAAGCTTTTATGATCATATAAATTGTGTACAATGAGGTTATGAGTTGATAGTTAAAATTTAAAAGACAAATTTAATTTTCTCCTTTTTAAAGCGCTTAAATAAAAGCTTTTTCTAAAAATGATTTTTTGCTTTTAATTTATTATTAATTTATGTACAATGTAATATATAGAACGTATTAAAATGTCAGCCTATTTAACATTGCGCTTATAAGGATGCTATTTAAACTTTTAAACGATGCACTGCGATGCGTGAATGCAATTTAAATGAAAATTTGTGTTTGTAATAGCAGTGACACAATGACTTCATTTACAACACTAATCTTAATTAATCTGCAAAGTATAGGCTCGAGAAACTATTTATAATGATGACTCATGATATACTTTATAGGGTGTTACATATCAGGAATAAATTTAATATGTTTTCTTGACTTTTTTTTAATAATTTTATAACAGTTACGTACTTCTCAGCATCCAAAATAATTAGAGAAGCGTTTTTTAGATTTTAAGCAGGTAGCAGCCTTTATATCGAAATAAGAATTTGCAATTACGACCTCTAAATAAAATCGATATTTTTCTAGATACAATTCCAGAAATTCTATAAAAGATGAAATGTCGTCATTGATATAAATTTTTTTTTGTTATGTTAACAAATTAAAAACAAAAAATATCTTAAAACCATATTACCACCAATTTTAATTGTTTTTCGAATAATCTCATAAACAAAAACAAATGATAATTTTAAAGGGCAAACCTTTATCAAAGGGACGAAACGATAAGCCCACACGCATTTTGCATGCATTTTTGATATACGCCTATATAATATATAACTATATATAAAATATAGTTTGGGTGTTTGTGCTTAAACGCATAGCTGTGCCGCAGTCACGATGCGCGTGTCGGTCGGTGCGGCGTGCGCGCTCCTGCTCACTCCTGTCTCCCTGGTACTCTGTCAGGGTTCGGGGTACTTCGCCGAGGATGGTTACCGTGACGACGCCATTGACGTGTGAGTTCACTTTGTTCTGAGTGACAGTGATGGACAGTGTTTTTTTTAAAATTTGTAGGTGATAGAGCATGATGGTGAATTTTGTGTCAATTGTTTTTTATTGTTTGCAAATATGAGGTTTTTGCATCCTATTTAATTCTTAAAAAATCTTACCTAATTTTAAAATAGTGTTTTAATTTATACTCAAGCTGTACATTCTGTAGGTTTACGCAAATGAAACTTTTGGTAGAGCATTCTACACTATTTAAGCAATTATTATAACTTTGTATTCGTAAGGATTTTAATAATTGGTATATAATAAATATGTGTTGTACGATGTATGCTGAACTTTGCAAAAGAAAATACCTGGTAATCAACGACTTGACTGAACCACTATACAAAATACAAGACGATGGATATAGGTTGGTTCAAGGATGGTTCATCAGTTTACAAATAAAGTTAGAAACACAGGGACTACTGTCATTGCCTAGCAATATCTCAAGAATATAAGTTAATATAAATAAATAAATGATAAAAGCAATTTATCTATTTTAAAAAAATGATATTTAGGTTTTATTCATATAACATAATTATACCATTAAGTACTACTAAAACTTTATACAGACAAGGAACATTGAAACATACTTAGACCCATCAACATTATTGAATCATTGAAACAACTCAATCAGTATTCATTAACATAGTTGGAGTGACATATTTGACGCCCGTCATTTGTCACTGGGAAATGTAACCTAGATAAGAATTCGTACCTAAGCTTTCGTAGAAACACTAAAATATACGTGTATTTGTTTTTTTTTATATTTAACACAAAACGCTAATAGAGACTGTTCGGATAAAAAATATTTCATAATTCTTCTTCGGTCTTTTTTACATTCATTACTACAGTTTATTAAGTTTTACTCTATTTAGAGAAAAGAGTATAGTCATATTTTTTTTCAAATTTACCTAGGGAACCTAGTAAAGTACAGGTTACTATTTTGTATTTTATTGTGTAAAATGCCCGATACTTACACCATAAAATATATAAATTTCGTATATACCATTGGATTTCTAAGAATCTGTCTAGTACCACTATTAATAACACTGGTGCAGGGGCCCACATAGCGTAATTGAATTGCAGCTGAGTGCAGTGCGTTGACCCCTTGCATTTTTAACGCGAACTCTGCTCTTAGTATGTGGTAGGTACTTTTATCAGTTAGGGGAAATCGTATTGACAGATTATATATTACTTGTATTATTTTAAAAAAGCTTGTTTTTTTTTAAATGCTAATGGCTTTTAGGGTTCTTATAGGGTCACTGTGTTGTCCTTCTGTCAATACAATTTATCACGAGATAAATTATTATTGTAATAACTATGTGGCTGTAATGGCGATAATTTCGATTTCCACTCGCAGCAATAAATTATTATCAATATTTTAGTTTTTTCATGGTTACGGATAAAAAATGGAGATCTCGGGCTTTTTCTAAAATTGAAGCTTAGCTATAATACCAAATTTTGCCCCCTTTTAAGGCATAGGTATATTTTTTAGAATTTAGCCACGAATGTATAATTGTTTAGTCCTACCTGCAGATCCTGAGTCTGCAGATAGAGAGTCCTAGGTTAACCGGAGGTACCTTATTAATTTCGATTCCCATTTGTAGTGTCGAAATACGAGTTTTTTGCGCTATAAACGGCGTATATCTACTCAACTCATAATAATGAAGTTGTTGTCCTGGTAACCAATTTATTTGTATGACATCACTATCCCCGGTATATGGAGCAAATAACTGATAAGATACTTGATAGTAGCCCAGTGTTTGTTCTGACGTCATTGTTTGGTTAATAGTGTTTAAAGTATAATAAACATTCATTAATAATTTGTAGCGGATGTCTTCTAAGTAGCTGATGACAGTTTTAGATACAGTTCGTTTTATTAAATTTCTCTTAGGTTATATATTATAATTTCAGTGCGGACACACACGGGGTCTGTCCAACGGATAGACTACTGCGATCGAGGGAGACCTGCCGCGTGGACGGCGTCGACATTCAGTGCATCCGGCTGAACTGCTGTGAAGACTACAATTACATCGCTGGGCGGTAAGTTTAATATTAATAATATGCATATAAAATGTACAATATTTTTAATTTAGTAATTTAGGTATAGTATGGTCGGCAGAGGGAGCGTAGACTAGTATTAAGATACTTCACTCCCCATTTTCCGCCCATTTATGGAGGCATTGCATGTTGGGTAGGGAATTTCACTACCACGATTAATTTGACACCAGGGGGAAGAAATGAAACAATTAAATATTTAATTTCCTCGAGTGGAAATCGAACCCACAACCTGTCTCGTTTACAGTGACATGCTTGTACGCCTGCGCTACGATAGGCCTCAAGTGTAGTGTTTATTTAAAAATATATATTTCGAGTTCTTACTTCACTAGAAGATACTTTTATGTTTACTTTTTAAATAAACAGTCTCAGGTTACGTAAGTAAATACTCGTATATACCGTTGCATCGCCCAAAACACAGTGTGCCTTTAAAATACCTAGAATAGATAAAAATAATATCACTCGGAATTCGAAATGTAATTATTCTCCTGAGTTAAGATCGAACTTACAACTATCTTGTTTAGCTAGGCGCTGTCCCTCTACGCCACGACGGGCTCTAGTACCATTATAACAACACTATCTATAGTATGAAAATTAAATAAAAATAATAATTATACGACAATGACTATAAATTGACATTTTTTATAGAAATATATTTTTCCAGTTGCATTCCAAAAACGGTAGAACCATGCACCTTACGACTGTGCGAACAAGCGTGCGCCGTTCGGGACCAACGGATATGGTGCACGTGCCACCAAGGGTTCAGGTTCGATGAAAATAGCTACCTAAGAAAAAAACAACCATTTTGTATAGGTAAAGTATCATAATTATTTGTTCTTTTTCTATATTGCCTTGCTGGTAATCTGTGTGATAGGATATACAATCTAGTGATTTTTTAGTTCATTCTTCTGGCATCTTAAAGTGTCTCCCTCAATGAAGAACTTAATGTTAAGACACTCTGTTCTCCTCTAACTGCGTTTCCCGCTTTTGTGTATTTATTAACAAGCTATTGATTATCTAATATTATCATTTCCAGACATAAACGAATGCGCAACGAACAACGGCGGCTGCGACCAGCTCTGTATAAACGACCCCGGCGGCTACCACTGCGAGTGCGCGCCCCCTCTCGTAGTGGGCAGTGACGGCAGGAGGTGCATACAATCGGTAGCTATAGCTTTCAAGGTATTTTTTGTCAGGTAGATTTGGAATTAAATGTGTATTTTGAATTGAGCTTCGTTCTTTGCTTCTTTCCCTTAATACCTAATACCTTCCATAATACCTTCATTATAATACTGGTTATGAGGGTTCAATCCCCGGAACGGAGTGTGTTAACACTAGGTACCCACTGCCTACCCTTCTGTATGCGGGATACAGCGTGAAGCTGATGTTTTTTTACATTTTATAGGAGCCTCTACCACTGGTGCGGGCCTCGTCGAGGTGCTACGCGCCGTGCGACACGGTCTCTTGGTTGTCGAGGAAAGTGAAGCAACTGAGCGACCAGCTACACACGACGCAAGCTGCTCTTAAGAAATTATTAGAGAATCCTATGTTCAAAGGAGAAGGTAAGATTTTGGCATTTTTTTATTGCATGTAGGTTTTTAAAAATGATCTTTTCACCTTTTTAAGCATAATTGTGGTTGCTTAAAAGAAACGTTACGTTTCTTAAGGCCATTCGTGGCGCAGCGCGCAGGGGCATTAATGTGTAACTGTAAATTCGACTGGTTGTAGGGTCAACCCCCACTCGAGGAAATGAAATATTTATTTAGTGGGGAACGGAGTGTTTTAACACTAGGTTGCCTCTGCTATTTAAACATTACGTTTTTGTTGAAAGATTCCAAGGCTATTATCGAAGAAATCCAACCAGAGAAACAAAAATATTTAAATAAGTATATACATTCTCTAGGTAGAAATCGAACTCACAACAATTGCGTTTAGTCAGAGCCTTCTTAGCTAGGCCACAATGACAATACTTTTCTAAATATTTACTGAACAGAAATATAAGTTTGTCCCTATATAATTTAGTTTTTGCGACTAAAGACTCTTAAAGTTTCTAAACCCAAAATGTCTATTCAATTTAAAATACCTTTCTGACAAAATTTTTAAAGACAATATTTCTGAAAATACATATTAAATACCTATATAATTTGAATATTTAAAACAGATGATGGTCGTTTCTCAGAGGGCACATACGCGTACAGAGTACTGGACGCTACCGCGCCGTTGGAGGGTGGATACTGTCGATGTGAACGAGGACCTAGAGTAAGTATTAGTACTTTTCTTCCATCATATTATTCCATAAAAACAGTATTCAACTTGTTTAGCTATATATGAAGATATACAAATAGGAACTTAGTGCGGTTACAAATTATGTGCGGTATTCCGTGTTGAGCGGCGGAACCCAAAGCAGGGCTTTTACCTGAATGGGAAGAAATGAAAATACAAATAAATAATTATTATTTTCCCCTACAGCTGCTTATTTTTTTTTATGTGGTGTTATTTTGACGCTTTACTTACTCCAGGGCCCAGCTGGTCCTCCGGGTATGGAGGGTCCAAAAGGGGATACAGGGGCGCGTGGACCACGTGGGGCTCGCGGGCCGAAGGGATCCCTGGATTTAATGCTACTTTTACTAGCTGATATTAGACATGATATTCATAATCTTGAAGAGAAAGTCTATAAGGATGGAGAAAAGTAAGCATAACTTTATATTCTTTAAAAATTAAGTAGGTATTTTGAAATTAACATTGAAATATTTTTGTTTTATTCTATAACATATCTCTGGAATGTACCTAATGGATATTTTCTTGTTTTGTATATTAAATTATAATAAAAAAAATCTTATAGGCCAGAGCGTTTCAACCTCCAAAAAGCTTGGAAGCACCAACACAAGCAAGAACAATTAGAAAAGGAAAGTAACGTCGAGCAGGACTTGGAGGCGTACACCGCGCCGCCCGTCGTAGGCGCTGATGTAGGTGCTGACCCCGTACAGATATCGCATCATGGTTAGTTATTAATATATTGTAAGAAATACTTCTATATGTTTTACAAAAGAAATATTTTATTAGGTAGAAATAATTATGTAATTTTTTTCCAATTGAAACCTGACTTAAAAAATCTGTAGTATTAACATGAAAAAAAAAGACGAATTGTGGACCATACGACAGACGATATAAAAGCCCAAAACGCTATCGCGATTTCGATTACAGTAAAACTGTATAAGGCCAGAAAGTGAGAGAAGCAACTAATTTACTTCTTCTTGAGGTTGGCAGGCAAAGGGAAATTAGTGTTAAGACACTCCGTTTCCCGTTTTCCCCCAAATTCTCGAAGCATTACGTGTACCAGCACAAGCCAACGCAGCGCTTTGCCTCGATACCAGAGCGAAGAAAATGCAATTATTAAGTATATAATTTCCTGGAGTGGAGGTAGAACCCACAACCAGTCGCGTTTGTAGTCAAACACTTATGCCCCTGCGTCACGACTGGCTGTCAACCATACTTAAACTACAAAGTACTAAAAATAAAATACACGATATAAAACTTCAAATTCATTATACCTATTAAAATGTTTATTCAGGGCATATAAACTATATTTACAATATTGAACTAACGAAATTAAACTTTAAATCTAAGGTACAACAGGAGAAATAAACCACAAATCAGAAACAACCACAGATTGGACCTTAGTCAAGGGTGACAGCTACGACAGCACGGACGCGATGGATATCGCCGACATGGACGAGAAGCTGCGCCAGCTGAGGCAGCTCGCCAACGCGACGGGGCCCAGTGATGACGACGATGTCGATACTGATTATGATTATAGCTTTTATTAGATATTTTTTGTAGAAAAATGTAATTTTTTTATTTGTTAACAGCAACCTGTTCTGTAAAATTTCTTGTGCATAATATTTTTTACAGAATGTTATTAGGAAATAAAACGTGCTACATGTAGTTCTAGGTCTGATTAAACTTAATTTAAATAAACAAAGCAATAACCACAGAATAGAATACATAAAATAAAAAAGGAGAGTACCATAATATAAAAATCTTAAAACCAGCAAACAAAGACTGGAATGTATAACTATTACATGTACTACATGTTAAAATAAAAAAAATAACAACGAAGCCATTGTAGCAAAATGGGAAAATTCTATAAACGCGACAGGCACGGGTTCGACCCCGTCCAAGTGAATAAATAAAAACAAAACCCATACATTATAATATTTATTAATCTTCCACAATACTATAAGACATTTAACTGGCGACAGACGGTTGGTACTGTGCTGCGAGACGCTTAAATTCATTGACTTTAGCATTATACTCTTTTGTGAAGGGATGGTCAACGTGCGCGTCTAATAGCTGAGCGAGGTAGCGAGATGATACCTGAAAGTTATAAGAAATACATTTACATAAAGCCCGTCGTAACGCAGTGGCACAATAGTGTAATTGTAACGCGACGGCTGTGAGTCCGATCCCTATTCGAGGGAATGAATTATTATTTATTAATATTTTAATTTTTTTCGCCCTGGCACCAAGGCGTTGACTTCCAGCACTTTACACGGAATGCCTCAAAAAATTCGGCAGAAAATGGGTAACAGTGTATCTCAACACTAGGTTCCATCTACTGACCCTGCTGCGCAATACAACGTGAAGATGTTTTGTTTATACATTTACATCTTGTGTACTAAACATAATATCAACATTCTTTTTAATAAGTTATCATATAATTTAAACAAGATATACGTAATATTTTGTTACATAATATATTGTAAACTTGCAGACACCTGCAAATGTACACATGCTGTAAAATAAATAAGCTTACAAAGAGGTCACAATTTAAAATCGCACTGGCTAAAAATTTCTTTATAAAAATAACTTTTGGTTATATTTTCATTACACAAAAGAAACAAAACAAATACAATATCACTTATACCAAAAGTGAAAACAACAGAAACAATCTTTCACAAAACTCTATGGCTACCCAAAATACATAATATTCATAATAACTGGTACATAACATAACATAACATACTTCTGGTGGTTTCCCACTATGAGCAGCAGTTACGGCCAATCCCAACAAAAGCTCTGGTTGCTGAGGAGCTCTAGTCTGAGCCTCTGTTAACATCTGCTCTGCTTCTTCCCACATGCCTAAAAATATATATTTTTGTAAATAATATTATGTATATAATCATATACTAGAAGTATAACTAATATGTAACACAAGGCAGGTAAGCAAAGGACCAAGACTTAAGACACTTCGTCCTCCATGCGTCACCCAATTCAATATATTGCGTGTTTAGAGATGAAACTCAATGCCTCGACTATGTCTAGTTACCAGAGCGAGAAAATAAAATTAATTTGTTCACCCAAGTGGAAGTACCCAAAGCCATTGAGTCAGTCAGTATGATATAGTCAGTCAGGACATGTGCCAATGTATATAGAAAAAGGAGAATTAAACATATTTTTCATTGTGTTTTTATATATCTAATTCTTACTAGTAAATACTACCATACTTATTAAGAAAACATATAAGAATTTGAACGTAGTGGGATTTGAAATGAAATATCAAATTACTAAATAATGAGTCATTACACTAGGTTCTCTCTGCCTTTCCCGCTAAAGGCTGCATATAACGTGATACTAAACGCTAAAACAAAAAGAATATTTTCAACATTTAACTTTCCCAATTATTATTCCACACTAGGGTAGAAAAATGCTTTTTGAAAAAACATGTACGAATATCAATGCAGTTTGAACATAAGGTTTAGTAGTCAAAGCAGCCATTCAGGCTTCTAAGAGGCACGAGTTCTAAGCACGCCACGCTCAAATATGTACGTGTTTTTTTTAAAATAAGAAATGAATATCAACTAATAAATTATAACAACAGTCGACAAATAAACACCTCTACAAGCAGCGGCCGCAGCGCCTACAGCTGAAGGCCCAGCTCCCAATGCACCAAGTCTCTCCGCCAACTCCATTATACTGTAGTGTGCGTCTTGAACTCCTGGACCACCCTGTAAGATGGAATAATGTGGAATTTTATTTTATTCTCGATTCTCTGACGTAATCAGAGTTTTTGATATCCTAATTTAATTATAATTGTAAAACCACAACAATTTGTTACCTTTCATGATATTGATATTTACATTAATATGCTATCCATAAATGACCATTAATTAATAAATGTCGATCTTGTGTAAGCGCATGTAGAGAGAAAGTGTAAATAGCTGGAAATTAATATTCTTTTAGTATAAAAATGAATCCAACTAATGTTAATTGTAAAATATAACATAGTGAAACTCATGCCTGATAAAAATCGTCCGAACACTGATAAACTACTAACGACTAATGACTAAACCATATGTTCTTAAAAAGTTACATAGGAATTCTTATATATGCACTTGTTCTATTCCTGTTCCATTTGTGTCTCACTTTGGAGACATTGCGCTTTGAGTTGCGGAACTCAAGGCCGCGCTTTGCCTCTCTACCAGAGATAAAATGAAAATATTATATATTTCATTTTCTCTAGTGGGAATCGGACCTACAACCTGTCACTGGCCTCAAATTCAAACTAATTTCTATTGATGTTATACTTTTGTTACAAATTTACAGAGATTACTGCAAATCTCCACTACCTAAAAATCATTGCTAAGACTGATAATTTGGTCTGGCCTTCTTCGTTTCCTCCTTTCCTTAACTTATTATCTAATACCAGTTATGAAAAATATTAAACAAGTACAGATCTCAGTTGCAGGAATTCATACAATTATATATTTTTATAATAAATATATATATTTTCTACATTTTTAAATTGATATTTATTTACCTGAGCCAAATTAAGCCAACTTTGCGCCAGTTGAGTTAATGTACTATCATCTTCAATGTCTTGCAATGCTTTAAGTTGTTTCTTAGCCAAGTCTGGTCTGTTCATGGCCAGCAAGCATTGTAATGTAAATGCTCTGAGCTCTAATGATTCAGCTTCATGTAGAATTCTTTAATGAGAGAAATAAATATCTATATATATTTTATATTTTTAATACAGGAAATTATTGTTTCTTATTATTATTTTGCAAAATCAAAAAACAAATTAAATTATAACGTTTAGAAAACTTACTTTAATGCTGCTTCATAATTTTCTTCATGATAGTAGATAGTAGAAGCAACAATGAGGAATATATCATTTGTTAGCTCCGTTCCCTTTGCAACCTGTAATGACAATCAAAAATTATAATATAAATTAAATGTACAGT
>DWNA01002186.1:0-12381 GCA_018249835.1 Heliconius besckei
CTAAGTCAACACGATGTTGCTAAGGAAGGGTTATTGTTTAAAGTATTTGATTGCTCGGATGCGACAATTTGTTGTGAAGTGTGAATCCTATAGAATAGAAATTTTAAATAATGAATATCGCTTAAAGAATACAAGAAAAAAGGACAATAATAACAGTCGCAAGAATTTATTATTTTCATTTCTTTGGTAACAAGGCAAAGCGGCGTAACGCGGAGTTGCCACTCGCCACGCAGTGTCTCGAAAGTTGCACCGCGTGTGGAAAACGGAGTGTTTTAACACTAAATTAATTTTACTCAGCCTACTATATTATGCTACAGCCTACTCAGCCTACTTCAAAGACAAGGCTTAAAAAAGGATATATTCTGATACAAAGAACGAAAAAAAACGAAGTGATTATTCTTTATTTAATAATCGTTTAGTATAAATCAGCAAAAATTGTAGGTGTTTGTCGAACATTAAAATATATGTATTAAGTTTTCTAAAAATTTCTATAAATTAAATAAACAACTTTGCCTGTCTGTAGGTGTTTTGTTTTACTGCAGGTAGCTTATATGTTTCTTTGGAACACATATCCTGCATTAAGAATTGTGTGGTGGGTCAATCTGCAACCGCGGCGGTGTTATCACCCCAAATGAAAAGATTATTTAAATATAATAATTCCCATATGTGTAGGTATACGGATACGACCTGGGTTCGGCCACAGGCCCACAGCCCACGACCCTAATTTATATTATAAAATTGGGAATTTTAAAGTTTATTTGTGTTACCAAATAGGTAAATATATTTTCTTAACCCTGTCGTAATATACTCGGAACAAAAATGACAAGATCCGTTTTTGTATGAATCATACATATTACACATTCACGAGTATGTCCTATTTGTTGTTTCTTTGTGAATGGACTTAAATGTGAACAAACTTGAAAGAGAAACCTAATCGTAAGTAGTTTTAGGTACTATTTACTAAAATTATAAATGGTAGTTAAGAGGACGTAAGTTTGTTCCACTTCCACGCAAAAACTACTGAACGAACTTAGATGAAACTTTACATTAACATAGGTAATACAGCAAGTCAACACGCGGGCTATCATTTGTGTAGACATTTTGTATAATTACTACTACTTTCGCTCGTAGGTTTTTAATAAACATTGAAATATTCGGTAGTTTGCAGTTTTCAATAGTGTGGCTTATTTACAAGAGATAGATTAGAACTAATGATATGGAATGTTTTTGAAGTACAATGCAATACTACTTACATAATATTCTAGTATTTTTGCAGCGCACGCGCTCAAAGCAATTCGATGGCGTTCATTATAATTGTTATTTGGTTATATAAGGCTACGTAACTAAGACTTGCACCGTACCCACAACCATCTCATCCAATAATCCATGTTACTGTCCTGTACTGTCCTGTACTACACTGTAGGTACCTACTGATGACGTCATACGACGTACGACCAATTAGCAAACATTCAGTTAAGCTAAAACACATTTAAATTACAAAACTTGGCACACATTGTGTTCTAAGTGTCTTCTTTTAACCTACTTAGTGGTATAAATAGCTACGACTATGTCTTAACCGGAATTCGAATCGAGTACCTTTTTACTGACTTATAATGAGTATACGAGTATACGAAGTTGGGTTTCTCTACTCCACACACAATGTCTCAAAAATGAATTTGAAAGTAGGGAACAGAGTGTTTCAACACTAGGTTCGCTCTGACAACTGAAATATCGCGATTGCTTCTCTCTCGTTCTGTAGCTACGTCAAGAGGCGGATGAACATGACCCCGCAGCCGGCGTTGAGACAACTTTCACCCACAAGGCCGTAGGGCGCGCCCACTTTCACTGAGCAGGGAGGTATATACGTTTTGTAATCTGTGGATATTTGCTATAAATAAATAGATAATTTAGTTATGGGTCGGATTCTCTAACTATAAGTAGACTTATAGAGTAATTTCAATTCATGCCATCGATTCCCCGAGGGGACCATATACCTACATACGACTATATACAAATATACATTGTAAGTACCTGTTCACCTTGTCGGCCGGCAACGCACCTGTAGCTCCTCTGGTGTGGGCGGCGTGATCTTACCATCAGATACGCTCGTTTGCCTTTTCTTTTTCCAAAAAAAACCTATACATCTTAACTCATGGTCACTGCAACACCAAACGGGTTGCGTCATAAGAAGATTTCTTATATCATAAACATATTTTTTTGGAAATTAAATTTTAACTTTTGTTAATAAAAGTCATTTTCCTCTAAAAACTTTTGCATCCGCATTTTAAAAATACTTTATTTGATTACTTTGACATTATAACACTTATTTTTTATTGGAGAAATATTATTTACAACCTATACTTGCGTAAGATGGGTTGCGGGTTCAATTCCCGCACCGCGGAATGACTGTGGTTAGACTAAACACGGCATTAGCAGAAAGTGAGGCGGTGCGTGGGTAACACTGGGTTCCCTCTGCCTACCCTGCTGTATGCGGGATACAGCGTGAAGCTAATAAAAAGATAATATAAACCTGTTTACAGACACGCATTGCACTGCTCGGCTGAAGGGCATACAGCAGGACAGGCAGAGAGAAAGCAGTGTTAAGATTCTACAATCCCATTAAGACACTTCCGTTCCCCACTTTATTAAGTGGCGGAACTCAACGCCACAACCAAGTGTAAAAACTTCCTTTCTTCAGTTTCCGCCCAATTTGCTGCTTGAAATTGGGAAATTTATGTCGAATGACGGAACCTAACGCCGCACTTGTCTTACAATCGCACAGATATAGCAATAATCATTCCCCCGAGTGGGAATCGAACCCACAAACAAGACGTGTACAGTCTAATTTAGATTATCATATAACCTTTCAGTAAATAGGTTACGTTAATAAGGTCGTAGTGTAGACAATAATGTACACTTGATTAATTATTAGGATAGAAGTGATGTAGGATGGAATATGCGTGTTTATTTATTATTATTTAACACGCTCTACGCTGTATCCCGCATATAGCTGGATAAGCCGTGGTACACTTGCGATATTTAGCAAAGTTTAATATGCTGTTTCAACTATAGCACATACGTAGGTAAGTACAGGGTTGAAAATAAATAATGTCAGATGAGAATACTCGAAGTGTAAGAATCGTACCGGGAGTATGTGAGGACACTCAGTTGCCCGCGCAACCACCTATACTCTAGATGTTGCGTGGTGGAGAGTAGATCACCCAAGTGGGATTGAACCCAAACAAATCCTCAATTTCCTACACAAAGAGTCCAATTCACATCCACAGGAACAAGAACTATAAAATTTCAATATTTTAATAAATTCTAAACAAATAGTTCGTTTCCATACAAGTCTCCATAACATTCTGTTTTGTATGACACGCCTGAGTGCACTCTCACCCTTACGTAAGGGTGGCCTTACATTAGCAGGGCGAGCGACTTGCCCTTTATTTGGGATAGTGTGACCGTGAACGCGACGGTTGTGGGTTCGATATCCGCTCGGAGATTATTTTTATTTTATTTCTTCATGCTGGTAAGAAGCACGGCATTAATTTCTGCTAGTTAACATGCAACGTCTCAAAAATTAGGCGATGCGTGGGGAACGAAGTGTCTTAAAACTGGACATCCTTTGGCTACGCTACGATAAGGAAAGAAGTGAGAAGCTTCCTTTTTATTTACTATTTAGACCAATATTACTGAATTGCTCAGATTCTCTTTAAAATCTATACTAATAAGTAGATAATATTAAAAATCTGAAGAGTTTGTTTGGTTGAACGCGCTATTTTGAACTACTACTGGCTCCTCGATGTCGAGGTTTCCTCGATCTGGCAAAAAGATAAAGGGTTTTAGGGCGATGTGTGGAGAACGGAATGTCTTAATACTAGATTCCCTGTGCCTACCCTACTATGTGCGGGATACAGCGTGAAACTATAATACATAAAATCGCTATCTCTTTCCAATTTAACACCACCCTTCTCTAACCAAGCGTGTACATTTTAAAAGCGGAGTGTATTCAGTGTATGAGAGCGAGTCCAGAGAAACACACTAATATGGGGATATAGACTGAGTTATATTTATAAAAGTAAGTTTTTATAGCTTCACGCTTGTTCACCGCATATGGCAGGGTAGGCAGAGAGATCCTGGCAACCTAGTGTTAAGACACTCCGTTCCCAGTACGCATTTTGCCTTGTTACCAGAGCGAGGAAATGAAAATATTAAATATTTCATTCCCACAAGTGAGAATCGAATCCACAACCAACACTATTCCTAGAGCAAAATGCACGACCAATGGGTAGAAGATGCAGAACGAAGTCGACCGAGTTCAAGAAGGAACTCAGGGCCTTTCTCCAGACGAGGTAGCGTGAAAAAGGAGGAGAAGGTGGTAACAGCTCCAGTATCCAGCTCTTCAACGCCCAAGAAAATATACAAGCCCCCGAACTTGGATTTCGTTGTTACCGGCAAGCAATTGTTGAAAAGGTTAGTTCAAAACGTCTGTATTATTAAACTATTAAATATTTCATTTCCTCGAGTGGGGATCGACCCCACGACCGGTCACCTTACAGTGACACATTGTGCCCCTGCGCCAACCTCAACCAGTCGTGGTGCAGGGGCGTGGACATTCGGAAAACTTCTTAGCACTATGTTCCCTCTTCCTGCCTGCGGGATACATATACGGGATACAGCGTGAAGTCACTTATTAAATAAAAGATGTAAACTATAGAAGTGCCTTTTCAACATGCTTGATACAGTCTTCGGTAGTATAGTGGTCAGTATCCCCGCCTGTCACGCGGGAGACCGGGGTTCGATTCCCCGCCGGAGAGATCTCTTATGCTTTTTTTTTAGAGAATCTCGTTTTAAGATACACTGTTTTCCGTTTTATGTAATTTTTTTGCGTTTAGAAAAATCTACAATTTTGATTTGTGTAGCCATCGGGGGTATATGTTTTGTTTAGATTCACACTCTGTCCCGAATATATCAGAATAAACAGAAAGTATATTTTTAAGACATTCCGTTCCCCAGTTTCCGCTCAATTTTCATAATAATGCGAGTTCAGTATTGGAACTAAACACCGCGCTTTGTTAGCAGTTGGTCGAAAAATTACTTTTATTACTATCAAAACGTAAATAACTTAACGTAAGTATAACAGAATTTTTATCATTAATTTTAATCTACATAGTAACATTTCTATAACCCGCAACTATTAATAAATATTAATAAATCTATAATATCCTATAATAAGCCTTTCTCCATAGGTGGACTAAACAATATCAATTCAAACCAGTAGTTCTTGAGATCAGGGCGTTCGACCACTTTACTTTTATGTCATTAAGTATAAGTAGTTGTAGATAAATATAGATTAATGTGAGAAGGCGAAGCGAACAGACCGACTAGTCTAAACTATAATTCTCCCTTTTAGCAGAGGCGATAGAGCGAATTCCATGCCAGGAGCGTATCACAGGCGACAATCAGCAGAGTGCCTGATAAAGTCCAAACGGACTCTGGACTCACCGCGCAGAGTAAATTCAAGAAGAAATACTTCTTCTCTAGAATGCGACACGTCCTTGGATTTGTCGCAGGTAAATGTGCTCCACGCTGTGTCCCGGATACAGCAGGATATAGCAGGATATAGCCTGCTATATCCTAATATCCTGATATAGCAGGGTAGACAACCTACAGCCGTGCGCCATGACGCGGCGAATTTTATTTTAAGAAGGCTTTTTTTAATTGAGTCCTACATACACTATGTGGATCCAAAGATCTTTCGATTTTTAAATGTGAGAAGAAATTGCCTCAGGAATATAAATTATTTTCATTTACTCCTAATTTTCAATATTACAGTCACTGGTTCTTTTAGGTCTCCGATTTTGAAGACACCAGCTCAAAATATGGGATAAAAAACAAAATTCAGCCTCAAGCGACGTCCACGCCCAAGAAATGTCAAAAATCAAGGAGTTACTCTCTACAGAAGGAAACCGGGCTTGAATCAAAGAGAAGTAGGGAGAGTATATCTGAGGACAGCTTCCAGAGGACACCCTCCTCCGGTTACAGGTTCGAAATGCAATACGATCAACGAGCCGTTGCCGCTCTGAAGTTCTGTGTAGATGGCTGCAAAAAATTGATAATAGATGATAAGCTGTAGCTTGATAAGAATATATGGCTTACTGGATACAGCAGTTGGTCGGTAAACATGAGACGTAGGATTGATTAAATATTTTTTTTTCCCGTATATAGCAGATGAGGCAGAGGGAACCTTGTGATAAGACGAACCTTCTACTCATTTCCGCGTTTTGCGTGTTAAGTGACGGAACTTAACGCCGCGCTTTTCGTCTACTATATGTATATTATTTTATTACGCTTCCAGTGCAAGTAGACAAGCACCAACCGAGCTGGACTATTCCTCGATGTCACCAGAGTGTTCGGGGCATTCTTCTGGAGATAGCGCTATGCTGCAGGATACCCTGGTATCACCGAGAAGTCAGGATTTTCAGGATTCAAGGTATATTTTCTTTAGTTTCACGGTGTATTCCTCATATAGCAATCTTAGAGAGTTCCGAGTTTTAAGATACTCCATTCCCCACGCACCACCAGTACTTATTCGAGACATTGCATATTGAGTGGATAAACTCAACACAGTGGCTTGGCTCGCTCCCAGAACGAGGAAATGAACACATGAGATATTCATCATCATTTCATCATTTCCTCGAGTGGTAATCGAACCGACAAGCTGTCGCGATGACAGTCGCGCGCTTGTGCCCCTGCGCCACGGCTGATTAAGGAATCGGTATTCAAAGTCTTACTTGTTACTTGTAAATTTTTGCAGTATTATAAATTTATTTTTCATCAACAGTTTCTGCGTCAGCACCTACCAAGAGGAGGGAGGGAGCAGGGAGACGGGAGAGTGGGGTCACTTCTGGGCTAACTATAACAACTCGTTAGCAAGAGTACCAATCAGTCGATACTACGATCAATGTCCCACGCCGTACAGATCTGACATAGATTTGGCTGATTTTGGTAAGACTAGCTAGGTATAGTACGGTTGACGAGTCGTGCCTCTAGACTATCATTTTGTTTATTTAAAGAATGAATCAACCTGTTTCGTTCATTTTGCGACATTGCTCTGTGCTTATTTCAGGCGTTTGAGTTTTAACCAATATAATTATATTACTTTATAATTTGGCAAGAAAAGAAAAATGTTGACGTAATAAACGTTTTAATGTAATTCTCATATGGTCGGGGAAGTTATTGGAGATTTTAAATATTTTTGTAAAGATTTGAATATCTCCTACAACAGGAATTCCGAACCCGATGAAGTCTATGTAATCTATAGACTTCTTATTTCTTTTCAGAATTCTCTACAGACGGCTCTAGAAAACGTTCACCGGACAACATAAAGACAATAAACAGCATAATCCGCAACGAGGGGCTGCGTTTAACGCCGCGCGAGACACAAAACATAATCAAATGCGCCCACATCCTCGGCAACGTCCTAACAAAAGCTATAGAACGTCAAACCAAGGAGATTACCGAGAAGTTCCAAGAATTGAACCCTATACCTCCGCCGGAGAAAGAGATGAAGAAGAAAGCTATGACGCTAGATTTGAAGGAGACAGTGATACCTTTGGGGGCCAAAAAAATGGATGTTCCAACACAGACTGATATATCGCTACCTAACACTAAAACAGCGCCCATCATATTCGAGAATATTCTGAGACAGCTGTCCATGAGTTCCTTAGACGTTAAGAGTGACAAGGCAGAGTGATTTTCGTTGCGGAGCTTAACGCTGTACTTTGAAAGGTCAAACTACTTACTACATTATATGTAATTAATAACTTATTTCTTATTGTGATTTGAAACTATAACTAGAAATTAAAAGCTAAAGAAAATTGCCCATAATTTTGAGAATATTCGTACTCTATAAGTTCATTCGCCGATAAGGATGAGAAGGAATAGTACTCTACTCTCGTTGAGTAACTGAACGCCGTAAATTGTACTGTTGTACCTGTTTAAGCCCAAGCTTCAAAAATATGTATCAGTGACTCTTTTAATAAGACAACTCCATAACTTCATTGGTCGATAACAATGATAACAATGAAGTTGAAGACTAGTAGTAGAGACCAAGAAACAAAAACATAGTCGTTCTTTCTTTTCTATTACAGAACTTAACACCGTACCTACTGTAACTTAACGGAGCAATACTTCTCTCTACAATATTGCATGTGCGGAATTGAACCTGTGACAGTGTCGGTACTTCTATACCAATATTATAAAGCTGAAAAGTTTGTTTGGTTGAACGCGCTAATCTCAAGAACTAATAGTGAAACTATTCAATATTTTTATATTGGATACCAAATATCAAGAAAGGCTTCACATTAGGTTCCCTCTAGTCTAGTCCGTTTAGTTGTATTCATCTAGTCAATGTCATCAATGTGCCAGTATTTTAATATAAGAAACGTTTGAAAATTGTATAAGAAATAAAAAAAATAAAAATATGTTTCTTTTTTAATAAATGTATCAATAAATTTTATTTAGTTTTATTTATTTAGTAATATTTGAAGCGAATCCGTTGTGGCACATGGGGACAAGCGTTTGAGTGTATCCGTGACGGTAGTGGGTTCGAATTCTACTCGAGGGAATGAAATGTTTAATATTTTCATTCTCTCGACCTGGTAACGGTTCTTATACAACTTAATCCAAAAAGAGGAGCACAATATGTCACAACAATGTAAACTTTATTTTATTTTACAAAATACACTACTACTTTTTCTGTATCTACAGTTTTTTACTGAGCAATGCTCTATTATACAATAATGCTCTTGTAAATTAAACCCGTGACTTGTGTAGAATAGTTGAATTACAATTATATTAAATTTAATTATGGACTATAACATTTACAATTTATTTTAATATTAGTTATTTCACGCTGTATCCTGCATATGACAGGGTAGACAGAGGGAACCTGGTGTAAAGTGGCAGTTTGTTTAACAGAGCAGAGTAATAATAACAATAATAAAGCCTTTTACCTGCTTATATACTTATTTAAACTGCTTATCATCTATTACAGTTATAATTCACAATCCAAACTTCAACTAAAATTAATAAAATATAAATTTATAACTATTCGATTAACTTATTTGGTTTCTGCTTGATTATTGCAGGTCAATTTCCAAATTGGCAAGCCCTCCTCGAATCTTGTCCATCCGTCTATCACGAGCATTTTAATGAATTGAAAATAATTTAAATTAAATCTTTTAATGAATGAATGGCAGCCATTCAATAATAAATGTTATTCTAGTCTTATAAACAAAACATATCTGAATTTGAACCTAGTCACTGTGCAATTATTATAGAATTCATATTGTTAAAAAAGAAGCGAAGCCAAAGCGAAGATATAAAATTTATTAAAACGTAACTCCCCCGAATGGAAATAAAAACCTTATGGGTAGGAAAAAGAATAAAAAAACAAAATATATAAAATTTTATAATTAATTTATTCATCGACTTAACCTATTACGTAAACTATTCATTATTAATATATTAGTTAAAAATTTTACGAAATGACACTTGTTAAAAAAAAATTAAAAACACAATTTATTTACAAAAATACAGCAATTTATTACATTTAGTTTTAAATGGAGTAACTCAATTTAAATTTAAAAAAATCTCTAAATACTAATATTATATTTGTGTTTAACATTTATTTTAAAATTGTTTTAAACACAAGTGAAATAAGTGTATTTTTTTATCCATGTTTAAATAATTTGAGCTAAAGCATAATATTAAGAAATTCAATCACTAATTTAAGAAAATGGAAATACTAATATTATGGAAATAAAAAGTTGTAAACATGTAAAAAAATAGAAATAAAAACTATTGTAATTACATCACATTGATAAGTTGTAGTTAAGTTGCTAGAGAGATAACTAATCATTTTCTTTCTTTTAGTAATAAGAAGTATAGAAAGGTTTTTTATTTTGTTATTTAAAAAAAAATAGATACACCACTTTTTAATCAATTATATATGAATGTATGATATTATATTATTGAAATTATTAAAAAATATCAAAATTACTTTAAAATGGAACTTAAACTTTGCTGTGATCAAAAAAATCAATTAATACTAAGAAAAGAAAACCAAATTACATAAAATACAGATACTAAAAGAATTTTATTATATATATTTTGAATTAACTTAATTAATTTATTTTTTTATATTTACAATATATTATATTCTAATAAGCGTAAAAAATATTTCACAGTTTCCACCAGAAAAATATCAAAATTTTTTGTTTGAGCTTATCAAAAAATAATCTGTTTTAATTCAGCCTATATATTTAGATAAAAAAATCAATAATTAATAATCTGTAAGTGAAATATTTAAAATATTTACGCAAAAATTTTAAACATTTTCAAAAACAAATTACAAATGGTTTAAAAACACATAAACTTTAAAAATATATATATATTTTAGTTAAGCTCAAACAATAAATTTACGTGACGTCATAATTTTTTAAAATGTAATAAAATAAAATCTTTATCTTTCATTTAAACATAATAAAAGCGTATTATAAGTATTGCCTTCACTTTAGTTCTTCACTATCATCGAATATTTCAATATGAAAAGAATAAAACATCACTATTTAACATATTGGCTAAATTTTCCGTTTCATCTTATTAAATATTGAATATTTTATTCAAAATATACATGAAGATTTAATTTGAGCATCGATTTTTAAATAAGTACTAGTTTCTAAAAACGTTTTTGACAATTTTTTTTTGCATTGTTCCTCAATGGCGCGTTTTGCCTGACCACAGCGAAGAATTAAAAACATTTCATTCCCCCGTCTTGGAATCGAACCCACAACCATCGCGTTTACAGTCAATCGCTGAATCATTTTTTATTGTTTTCATTTAAATAAAGTGTTTATTTAAAAATCGATGTAATTTATGTATTTATTTAACATTTTTTTTTGTTATACTAAACTGAATCTGCACTTTTTTATTAAAAAAATTAATTATTTAATAATAATTTTGTAACATACATATTTGTACATAAAAAATATATTTCATTGGAAAAATCTGAAGCTGAACGTTTTTTTTATAATATTTCATTCGGATTATATAAAATTATTTAGTACAATAATGTTTTTTTTAATCATAAATATTATTACACAAAAATTAAAAAAAAATACAGTAATCGCAGACACAGTCATAATATAATATAAAAGTTCGAAAAATAATAATATAAAAAAAATCTACAGACTTAATTTAAAAAAAACTATTTTAAAAATGGCACTTAATTACAAACTAATCAAAAAGGTGAACATTTTAAGATTTGTATGAAAACAAAATTTAAAAACTTTCATTCGAACATAATTATTTTTATATTCGTGTTTCTCAAAATAAAATTACTATCTATTATTTAACGCGAATTTTATTAAAATTACTCTATTTGTTTAATATAATAACACTATCTTTGTTAAAACACTAAGATTAAAGCTTATACAAATAGAAAATAAAAAAATATAAAAAAAAACTGTTGAAATTTTGAAAATTGTTTGTAACTCTTTTCTAAATATTGCCTTAAGTCTTAGATATAAAAAAATCTTATGCATAAATTAGAGGTGGGATATCATATAACCTATTTTGTACTTAAAACTTATTATTATTAATAATATGGCATATTTTTTTATTTACAATATATTTATAATAATAAAAAAAATTAAATGCTTCTGTCATACTTTAAGAAATATCTAGATAAAAGACCAACAGTCTACTCAAAGACCGATTTTTTACCAAAATGAAACCAAAAACTAAAATCATTTGCCACAAAAATAGTTATTTTAGCATAAAATTGCACATTTATAATAATCTATTCCTATATTTGTTTGTATTTGTGTTAGACTGATGTTTTTTCAACGAGTCTCTGTGTTTCGGGTCTAGCATGGCGGTGTATCCGGTGGGGGTGCAAAGATCTGGATAACTTTGATAAAAAGACCTATATCCTTGGTGTAGGAGATATATTTCTGGATAATTTAAAGAAGGATAGTCTTCCTTGTGTTTCGCCCTGTCTGATGACCGGAGGAACCTTGACCTGTAAAAAGAAGTTTCATAAATAATTTGTTTTATTTAATTATACTAACAATTTATGATACTAATAAGAATATATATTGAACACTTGGCGTATATAGAAGAAGGTATTAAGATGTATGTTTATGTAATCTTTTTTTGTTCAAAGAATTATCTGTTGTTTAAATGTTATAGTTTTATAGTTATAATGAAAGAAAATTTAAGCACATTTAAAGCAAGAATTTATTTTAGTGGCTTTTAAAACTTTTTTAATAAGTAAGCGCAATGGCGCGCTGTCCGACTGTAAACGCAATT
>DWNA01002187.1:0-12380 GCA_018249835.1 Heliconius besckei
TCTACAGAGAACTAGGCCACACAACAAAGCCACTAAGCCATTAATAAATGTGTCATACAGTATGGTCTCTGGTGAACTTTTGCTTTTTATTCAATATTATTTGTCTTAATATGACTTACAAGATTATAACTATAGATACAAAGAGGAGACAATCTCTTCTATGTGTTTATAGGTGTCAACTTTAGTTTAAAGTTAATTTCTGTACCTTATTTAATAAATATTGTATTATTCTTTCCAGGCCATTGCGAAACTACAAAACGCATCAAACGCGCCTCGAATGTCTCTGAAATTCCTAAAATACGCCCAATCTTCACAGTGTATGTCTATGAGAGATTCCTCAGTCTCATACGCTAGCGCTTCTCTTGTAATGGAGTAGAACGTACCGTCCCCAACTAAATTATAACTATATTGTTTTTTTTTTCAAATTTTAGTAAATATTACGTTTTATCACAGTTTTTTGCCGGCACTACGTAGAAATGATTTTTTCGATTTTTATGTTTACAGTACAATTCGAAATTTTGTATTTTTTATTTAAAATTGTTTAATTTTTATTTCATTTTTTGTCGACAAAAAGTATTTCTTTTTAATTCATGTTTTCATTCATTTGTTAGAAAAAAAGTAAAAAGTAAAATCATATATTTTTTTCTATAATTAAACATTAATTTTAAAAAAAACTTTTATTGACTGTACTTAAAAATGTTTGGGAGTATGGAAAATCTGAGCGCAATTGGTTTCCTAATTTAACCTTTTTTTTTTTCAATATTAGTAACATAATATGTTGTTGTTCGTAAACGGCTCGTTCGTTGCTCCTTGTTTTACCTATTTTAGCAATTGAGTAAAAAACCGTCCCTGTAAGTACCCATTTTTTATTATTTTTTTACAGTACAGTTAGTAATATTTTATTTATGTAGTTGTTATTTTTCATTTCTATTTGAATGAGAATGTATTTTGTATTTAAACAAAAAAGTTAAGAGCACTAATAATAAATATCTACCTTTTTTTAAATAGGTAATCTATAGATACAATATCACTTTTGCATCTATTCAAATAACAGTGTTACCATTATTATAGCCACTTCCATTTTTTTAATAAAAAATATTAAAAATCATAATAATATGATTATTTCTTTGCAATTTTGTTTATATTTGTAAATGTTTTAACTACAATATTAAAGTAAACAATATTATTAATTGTTTTTTCTTTGTCTGTATAAGCTGAAAATGCTAATAAAATCATGATACTGTTCATTAAACTAATACAGATAATAAAAATGTTTACTTATGTTTGTATGTGGCAATGTCTTATGTGCAATATGTTTTTATTTTCTCATAAAATTCTGACTGATACATACAAATTTCACCAATACTTTTTAATAAATATTATTCTCTATTTAGAAAATATAAATAAATTTTTACATTTCAAAATTACATCCTTTTACAGATGTATTGAAAAAAAAAATATAATTAATAAGATGTTTTGTCTTCCTTCTTATACTATTTTTTAAAAAATAGTCTCGAAATTTAAATTTCTAGTAAATTAAAACAGAATATTTTTTGTCAAGATTATATAGCAACAAATTTTATATTTTCTAAATAGAGAATGACTTTTCTAAAAACGAGTACATAATATATCAGCTTATTTAACTATAAAGTTTTAATAACAAAAATATATAAGTAAAAACTGTAATGTATAAATATATTAGTGTGTATAACTAAATTAAAATACTTTCATATTAATCAGTATAAGTAGATAAAGCGATAAAGAAAGAAGAATATTAAAGCTCCCATGTCGTAGTGGCTGTAAACGCGAAAGTTGTCGGATCGATTCTCGCACGGGCGAATGATTATATGTAAATTATGTTTATTTGTCGGCTCCGGTAAACGGCGTGGTGTTTCTTTAGTATTTTTAATGTATTGGTAAAATTATTTTATTTGTATTGAAACATAATAATAATCTGTGCAAAATTTATCTTGAAAAATGTAATTGTTATCTCATGACGTTTACCCTTTTTTATTGTCACGTTGTATTTTATTTTCAGGAAATATTAGAATAGGCAGTTAGCGTTAAAACTCCATTAAGACACTTCACTTTCCCACTTTTCGAATTTTGCAGGCCATGCATGTTGAGTGGCGAAACTCCGCGCCGCGGTTTCCCTCATTACCAGAGCGAGGAAACGAAAATATTAAATATTTGTTTTCGTCGAATGGAAACCGAACCCAAAACCGAAATCGAACCCAAAACCTTCGCGTTTACAGTCACGCCCTTATGCCACCGTATCACGACGGCGACTAATATCCTCTATACGTTTGGTTTTATATAGCTTATAATGCATTATATTTTCTTTATGTTAAGGCAAACGTCATAAATGTATAGAGTTATATGATTTTTTAGTGTCAAACTGGTGTCTCAACTAATATTATAAAACTGAAGGAGTTTGTTTGAGGCAGCTATTCTGAAGAACTACTAGTGCAATTTTTTTTGTGTTATTTATCAAGAAAGGTCTACTATAGTCTATAGTACATCAGGTTAATCGTTTCAATTGTGTACTGTACCTGCCATCACAGCTTCTCTCACCTCCCGCTCTTAGAATGTGTCACATGTCACTATACGTCATATTTGACATATAACGAATACTTATTTCCGTTTGGACACGTGGATGATGTCGCAGTTTTACTATACTAGAAACACATATATTACTTTAAAAATTAATTGTATTCATAGTATTCATTGATGACGGACTGTCGTAACGGTACGTTCTATGTACGTAACCTGTTAAATGCGAAAGATTTGCGATTTTACTAACTAGCCGTGGCCGCGTAACTTTCCTCTATCATTGCTCCCCTACACTCCATTTTCTACTCTCAACTCTGAGATCGATCTTGTGAATGATGTTGAGATGCCGTTTTGCACTATGGAATTTTATATTAGGTTAGATATATATTATTAAAAGGTTGTCACTTAGTTGTAAAATGTATACGCTTTAAAAGAAACTCAATATTTCGGAAAAAAAAAAATTCTTGATTGTGGCCTAAGATAATTTATATAGTGATTTTTTTTCAGCTTCACGCTGTATCTCACATATAGCAAGATGGGCAAAAGAAACCCAGTGCTAAGACACTCGGTTCCCCATCTTCAGCTGATTTATTCTAATTTTTCATATTTGGCCTTAAGTGGGAAGCTCGGGCAGTAGTAACGAGGCGTTAATGTGTATTCCCATGGGACCTCTTACAGTAAGCTCGAAGAGTAGTTGATTATAGGTTTACTCGCGCTCAGGACGAAAACTGTAAAGTAGGTAATTAATAATCCACCCCTCCAGCCATCTTCAGGGCGGCCACAACTTGTTGACCGTACTGAGATTCTCACAGTTTTTTTTATCATGGCAGGCTCGAAGTAATGAAGTATTTAATTTATATTATTTTTCTTTTGTCACAATAAAGGAATATACAATATATAGAAATTCTCAAAATTCGGTCTCAAGTTTAGCATTTATTTCGTAAGAATTAAATAAAGTTTAAGTTACTATGTGTTTTTTTATTTTTATCACCTAAAATATTTAAAACATTATCCCTTCATAATATCTAACTCATTTAAGGAATAGATTATGTATTTTGTTCATATGTCACAAAAGGATGCGGAAAGCGCAGCACCTTATGTCACGGATCCCTAAAGAGGCGTATACCTCGTAGTGAGCGCCGAAAGTCTGATGATATATGTATATATTAGGTACCTATACATCAATATATACAACAGACAGTACAAAACGCAGCGTTGAGTTAGGCCACTGAATACGTAATGTTTTGGAAATTGGGCGGAAAGTTGGGAATGGAATTTCTAAACTCTAGGTTCCCTGTGCCTACTTTGCTATATGCGAAAAATATACCTAATGTGATGAATATGTGATAGAGATATTATTATTTATTTGTAATTAACTGTTCGAAGTCATGTATAATATTGTTTTTGTATAAGATTAAGGAAAATCCTTTAAGTAACTTAGAAGATTTTCCTTAATCAATTAATAAGTAAATAGAGGTTTCAATTATGCATATTTGCTGTCATGGACAGGAAAATACGCTCTTTTGTTATTAATAATTCATTTCTATTTTGTAAAGACTATTCTATAATAGGTATAACTTATGTTATCGCTGAAACCCAATTCTCGAAACATTGCGTGTTGTTACCAGAGCTAGGAAATGAAACAAGAAAATGATTCATTCCCCTAAGTGGTAATCGAAGTTACAAACGACGCCCTCGATATAAGTAAGTTGTTCATATTTTCACTATTTAAGTATATTTCATTACAAAATACAGTGGGTAAAAAAAGTATTTGCACACCTAATTTTTTTGAATTTATACCTACAAAAACACAGAATGATTTCAGTTAATTATTGCATTTAATAGCTTAATCTATATATATTTGGAATCGATTATTAGAAATTCTTAGAAAATAGAAGTAAAAAAATGAGATGGTAAAAACACCTTTTCTTAAAGTCAAATAAGTATTTGCACACCAACCATTCTCTTGATACAATGTTATTCCCGCGACATTTTGTCACTTCAGGTAAAATATGAACATCGCTTGTATACATGTGAACATCGGGAAACGTATCCTAATATCGAGAGTTTTGTTTAGTGTTCAGAAAAAATCTTGAAGCCAACATGCCGAAAGAATTTGAACTGTCGTTATCGACGCGTGAAGAAATTATTTTACTCCGTAATAAAGGTTGAAGCTATCGCCAAATCGGGTCAAATTTAAAGTTAAATTACTCGACTGTGTAGTAAATTATAAAAAACCGAGAAGAAATGGGTTGTGTTGAAAATAAGGCAAGATCCGTTCTTCCGAAGAAGCTCAGTACGAGAGAAAGGCGACAAATTGTAAAATAGGTACAAAATGAACCATTTACAAGCGCTCAAAGCTTAGCAAGTGACATCGCGTCAAATTCAGGTAAGGTTGTCTGTGCCCCAACTGTAAGAAACGTACTGGGTAATGTTGGTCTTCGCAGCAGAGCAGCGAGGAAAAAGTTTTTCATAAGTGAGGCCAATATAGCAAAAAGACTAACTTTCGCGAAAGAATACGTAAATACGCGCTTAGAATTTTGGAATAATTTTATTTTTTTCTGACAAATTTTATCTTTTTGGATCAGACAGACAAAGATTTGTGTGGCTCAAGTCAAATACTGAACTGCAGGCGAAACATGTGCATAGTACAGTGTGATGGTTTGAGGCTGCATGACAGCAAAATGGTGTCGGAAACTTGGCTTTTATCGAAGGAATAATGACAGCAGCGCATCAAAATTAGGCGTATGTGGGACATTCTACTTTCAGTAAGACAATGATTCTAATTATACAGCTATGAAATCGTAAGGAATGGGTGTAATACAATGCCCGTAGAATGCTGAAAACTCCGCCACAAACGCCAGACATCAACCCAATTGAAAGTTTATGGCATCTGCTGGATTAAAATGTGAAGAAAACGACATTTTTAAATAAAAATTATGTGAAGCGTGCTTTGGTGGAGAAATGGGCTAAAATCTCGATTTAAACAACGTCCAAGTTATTGGAATCGATGCCAAGGAGATTACAAGCCATCATTGATGCTAATGGAATGCACACAAAATATTAAGTGTCTTTTCTTTCATTTATTATTGAATTATTTACAAAATACATACAAGCTGGTTGGTGTGCAAATACTTATTTGACTTTAAAATATGTATTTATACTATCTCATTTTTTCATTTCTATTTTCTAAGAAATTTTATTAACCAATTCGAAATATATATAGAATAAGCTATTAAATACAATAATTAACTAATATCATTCTGTTTTTTTGTAGATGTAAATTCAAAAAAATTAGGTGTGTAAATACTTTTTTTACCCACTGTACTAGCATTTATAAGTATATGATATATCTATATCTATACAATACAGAAATAATTTCTCTAGTACATTTAACCATACAAATTTTTCAGCTTTATAATATTACTATAAAGGTATAAATTAACTATATCTTATACTTTTATAGTCTATACTTATAACTTCTTCTTAACAATGTAATTCTGACAATTCTTCTAATAATAAAAAAATATATCGGCAGACGTGTCAAGCAAAATAAAATGAAGTATTATCCACGTAAATATAAAATGTGACATACAATATTATTAAATGGAAGATAAAACAAAGAAATTACCGTCAAAAGAAAAATATAAGTCTTGGTACAAAGTTGACATCGATGGTCCTTATATTACTAAATATGAACCGCAAATAATAACTGAAAATAGTCTAAATAATCAATGTAAAAATATGAGAAAATTAAGAAAATCTGTAATTTCAAACGTATGCCAGCCTCCGCCACATTTGATATATCCGCATTCAGTGACAGCGGATTTGGCGGCAAAGTGTTTCATGTTGTTTTTTTTCATCCTCATCCTATACTGCGGCTACGCTCTGTTATTCCCAATGAAAGGTAGATGAAATATACATTAAAATAAAGTTTTTATTTTTTTGATTAATTTATTTTAATTTTAGAAAACGTACATCATTATATAATAATATATAAAAGACAAACTTATGAATTAATTAGCAAATAATAATAAAAAAACAGTAAGTCAATGAACTCGGCATGAAACCAAAAAAAAAATTAATAATAATTAATTAATTAGTATCCTACACTCCTACTCTACAATACAATTATCACATATATAAAATGAGGACAACCCGGTCCCCACACACGGCTTTATATCATGTAACGTTGCGTTTGCGTTCTACCACAGGGGGAAAATAAAATTTATCTCCCGAGTCGCAAACAAACCCACAACTGTCACGTCAACAGCCAGCAGCTATGTCACTTCACCACGACGTCTCCCAATAAAACTTTTCACGCTGTATGGCGCATATAGCAGGGGAAGGAAACCTACTGTTAAGATACTCCATTCCCCTCATTCCGCCGGAATTTCGAGACATTGCCTGTATGAATGGCGGAACTCAACGCCGCGCCTTGCCTCGATACCAGAGCGAGGAAATGAAAACATTTAATATTTCCATTCCTTTTATGTTTACTGTCACACGCTCGGGCTCCTGGGTCACGACGGCCTCGATAGTAGGTATATAGATGTTAAGAATATATTTTTATTGTAATTTTTTTGAGATCTAAGTCCAATTCCAATATTTATTGTATTACCTAAATAGAAGATCACCTGTCACTGATCGTAAACAACATTGAGGTCAATATTTAAATAATGTGTAATCATTTGGGACGCGTCTAGTTTGCGCAATAATATGTGTTCGGTGTGAGAATGTTTTGAAAGTGTCATAATAGACGGTTAGTTAGTTTAAATGAAACCGTTAAGTTAACAAGTGACTGAGGCCAGTCGTGGCGCTTGGGACGAACTCGGCGGAGAATAATCACTTCTCTGATTATTGATTCTGCCCCCACCAATGTCTTCGGTAGTATGTCACACTGTTCCATGACGGCCAGGGTCACTTTATGTTTTTAGCGTCCCGCTGTATCCCATACACAGCAGGGTAGGCAGATGGAACCTAGTTTCGCGCTTTGTCTTGTTACCAGAGGATAAAAATGACTATAATTGGTTCCCCCGAGTGAGAATTCAACCCACAACCTCGCGCTTACAGTCACAAACTCTGTGCCACTACGACACGACGGCCTCAACATACATAATCCTATCTTCTGTAACCAGTTAAAATTATTTTTTAAAAACACTAAATTGGTTGGTAAACACTAAAAACTTGGTCACATAACCAAGTGAAACAATTAACAGGTGTCTTTCGTATCCTTTGTTATTCAGGGAAAACCCCTACCCCTACCCCTAGTGTTGGGTGAATACCAAATTAAGTCGTATTTAAATATTTATTTATCTGTCTATTTTATAAAGCTGAAGTGCTTATTTGTTGGAATGCTCTAATCGCATGACCTACGGGTCCCTTACGTAATTTTTTAATAGCCTGTTGAGTGGCGGAACTTAACACCGCATTTCTTATTTGTAACCGGGGCAAAGAAATGTTCATTTCTTCGATTGAGCATCCAATGTACAACTGTCGCGTTTACGGCCTCAACACTATTTAGAAATAAATACACAATTTTTTTTTCAATAGTCTTAGAGAGAGAAGAACTAAGAGGAGATTTCATGTGATAGTTCCTAACAGAATAAACGGATCTTACGGTCCACACTTCACTAAAATTCGGTCACGGGCCACCGCTAGTATGAAGCATCGCTGTCATTTGAAATAGGATATTTCATTCATATTCCACAAGGCGCAACATTGAAAGGGAAAGTAGTTTTGATTCTAAGATTGACAAAGGTTTAATGCGAGCCTTCTCGCACGATATTGTGGTGATTGTACAAATAACTGAGCTTTTAGCTTAAAATTTGTTAATGCATATTTCGAAGTATTATTTATTTATGTATCAAAAAATAAGTGGAAAAGGGGGAACAGTGTTTTAACATTAGGTTCTCTCTGCTTATAGCAAACCGGGATAACGTGAAGCTATATATTTTATTTAATTATATAAACTAAAAATAATAGTTACATAAAAAGACAAAGATATATTAATTTAAAAAAAGTAAACACATTGAAAAATCTCCCTTACAATGACATATACGTGCCATCTTATGAATGGCCTATCTCTTTCACTCTTCACCTCAATACGTATATTAGAGCGAGACAGTATATAACATGGCGGCTTTACCATCTGTCATAGCGAACTTCACTATACTATCGATTGTAGATATTTGGCCAATATACCAATATGACTAAGATTGGCCTTAATAAACAAATTTATTAATTAATACAGTGTATGACAGACAGTGTATGTTAGATTCCCACCGGGGGACTTGATTATATTTAAATTATTTTGAAATATAATCAAAAGAATTCCAGAGCAAATGAATAAATGAATCGCTTTGATAAGATTAGATACCTAAATTATTAATTAAGTACCTAAATTAATTATTTTGGTTTTTTTAAGGGAAACACATAGTAATGAAATAATTAACTAATGAAACAAAAATTATACATAAGAAATTCAATCAAGTTTCTAATATTTAATAGCAATATTTTTTTAATTTCCTTATTCTGCTATCAAAACAACGCACGTTGAATTCCACCACGAAACATAAAATGTTCCTAAACTTGGACGGAAAGTAGGGAACGGAGTGTCTTAACCCTAGGTTCCCTCTGCCTACCCTGTGTGCGGCACATCGTTTTACACATCGTAAAAAAAATTAAAGCCAATGTTGGCCATACATTACCAAGTCAAACCAAAGCTATCGTTCCCAAGCCACAAGCCAGTCGTGAACAAGCCGTCATGGAGTGCAGATGTTACTAACAACAAAACTATATATTAAAATGTAAACATTAGTGTTAGTGAGAGAAACAATAAAAATGTGTTATTTAAAATGTATTTTATTCCTCTTGTGCGTTACAAAGTGCTGTTTTTCCCACATATATGTGAATGAATTGGCTACTAGTGATACAAAACACGTTCATTGCAGTCATGAACACCCAAAAGCTGACGATGTAAGTTTATTTATTTATTTTTCAGCTTCACCCTGCATCCCGCACATAGTAGGGTAAACTGAGGTTACCTAGGAAATAAGTGTTAAGAAACTTCCTTTCTTGATTTTTCGCAGAATTCTTGAGGTTTTGCGTGTTAAGTGGCGGAACTCAACACCGCACACCGCTTCGTAAGTTAAATTAAATTTGTTTACAACACTTTTTCTATGGATTAAAGTTAATATGATGTATTGGTTTATTTCCAACATTTTTTTTATAAGTAATAAATAAATAAATTTTCTAAATAATTGGCTAACTAGTATTAAATCAAGTTACGGTAATGATTAATAATGTTTTTATCGTTTTTTTGCTTATAAATTCAATATTTTAATTTTTTACATTTTACATTTAAATTTCCCATGTGAATATAGGTATAACCTTAAAAATTAACCTACGTTTAACAAATTTATAATCTTAATAAAAATAAAAGATCCAGTAATGGTTTACTTATGTTTGAAAAAAAGTTATACATAATTTTCTGTTTTTATTTAATAATTTAATTGCTTTCTAGATTTAAAACTAAAAAAAAGGAATACAAAAATTACCAAAATTTCCAGACCCTTGCCTAGAACGGATTTTCTGCATAATTTTTTTTTTATTATTTTTCATCCTTGATTTTTGTCAGTAAAAATTATAGGGTTTGGCAACAGATTATTCTGGGGTCGACACAGATCACCCGCCCCCCCTTATTCCTACATTTATGAACTATGATTAAAAGAATATTTAATATATTATTGCAAATATACAGTTCTCCATTTTAATAGCGATTATTTTTCTTTAATTAAAAAGGATAATACGAAAAAAATAATTTTGACTTTAAATTTTATCCCGAGTGAACACAGAACTTGGCAGCTGGCACACATATAGAATTTCCATTATTTTGTCGGAGTCGAGAACAAATTACTTAACATTTAACTTGGCTCTCATTTCACATTCACGTTTTTGGATGGGATATTAAAAAATAACAATACAAATGTTACTAACATTTGGTCCCGGTATTTGAACCTGTGACATTTGTAATGTGCTTATAGTGCTATTTAGTTATTACGTCATAGCCTTGACTACTGACTTCACTGTTTGAACTATTGATTATTATAATCTAATTAGAAAGAAACGATGTAGAATACAAGCTTGTAGTAAAAACTATTATTTACTACGTATTTTAGTCGGATCGTCGGTAAATGTGACAGTTGTAGGTTCAGTCCCCACTCAGGACAATCAATAATTTATACTTCCTCGCTCTTCTTCTGCTTCTTCTTCCTGGCATTAATCCCGGCTATTACCACGGTCTGCCTTCCTACTCAATCTACTCCACTTTGCACGGTCTTTTGCGTCCTCGGTGGTTAGACAATTGGCTCTTATGTCCTGCATCATCCAACCAGCGCTTCCTTGGGCGTCCGGGAGATCGCGCCTCAAGAACTGGTATAGCAAGGCACTTGCGTCCGACATAGTTCTTAGGCCGGCGCGTAACTTATACTTCCTCGCTCTGATAATAAATAACCACAGACTACACGCTGCAACTTAGTGTTAAGACTCTGCGTGTGTTAAGTGGAACTCAACGCCGAACTTTTGTCTTAGTGCCAAAACGAAGAAATTAAAGTAACAAGAAGCAATAATTCATTCCCTCGAGTAGTTACAGCTTACAGCCATACCCTTGTGCCCCTGCGCCACCACGGCCTCTACCCTTACCTGTCCTGCCTTCTATCCTGCTACTTGCGGGATACACCGTGAAGATAAGAAAAAGTAGCTACCATTAAACACATAATTGTACAACACTACACATTATCTTGTTTTAATATCTAAAAAGTCCACTTCACGCTTTCTAAGCACTAGTTGATTACAAACACACGAATAACTTTAAATGAAAGTAGTAATTATATTAGGTAAAGACATAAAATGTCATTTTTACGTGATATCTAAGAGTGATTAGACATATATATTTTTCGTATAATTAATAGGCTTGTCGATATTTAAGGTGTGACTGTAAACGCGAAGGTTGTGGGTTCGATCCCCACTCCGAACGATAGTGGTGAAGCCTGCCTTGCTTTGTCATGATAGAGTGGGTAAAAGATAATAATTTATTCCCCTGATTGGGAATCAACCTTACAACTGAGCTGTAAGGAAACATGGGCTCATTTGAACTAGCGGCTTTAATACCAATTTTTCCCCCTCTTTTAAGGATATTAAATAGGTTTCAGGTTTTGCCAGAACTAGTACTAGATGCTAGCTGCCAAATTTAATAGTTCTAGGTCAATCGGAAGTATCCTATTAATTTTGATGCCTTTTATACTGTCTAAATACGTGTTTTTGCGATATAAACGGCCATATCTTTTTAGTAACTAAATGGAGAAATACGAGTGTCGTACTTCATGAAATACGATACTCGATATTTCCAAACGTTTTTGAGATAAAGGGTTTTGACAGAGAGACAGACAGACGGATGGACGACAAAGTGATCTTGCCTTGCTTGCTTGTAAAGGTGCCTTTTTTCCTAAAAAGTAGGGAACTCTAAAAACAACTAAATCGGCTACGAAAATGATGTAAAGCTTAAAAAAATACTTATCTGTCGTCGTCTTTTTTTGGTTACGTGGAACCTGAGACCCTAGTGTTTAGACAGTCCCATTAAGACACTACCATTCCCTACTTCTTTCCATTGCTTGTTGAATGGCGGAACTCAACGACACGCTTTATTTATTTATTTATTTACACTTTATTGTGCACAATTATACATTAAGAAGAAAAAGAAGAATATAAAAACGACAAAAACATAACAATTGACACACAAAAGGCGGCCTTATCGCTAATCAGCGATT
>DWNA01002188.1:0-12377 GCA_018249835.1 Heliconius besckei
ATTAAAATTATTTACTACCTCCAAATCGTACCAACTTTACAATAGCTTTCCTCATATAACTTAGGAAAAAAACTTTAAAATTATTTCTACAGTGATCGAAAGGCCATTCACGTTTCTAGTGTAGCCGGGTGGGAACTGATAACAACTCCAATGAAACACCCAACTTTGCTCGCTTTATCGCCGCTTGAAATATTGCAGAATTTGTGACTTTCCGAAATAGCTATAAGGCTTGGATAAGGTAAGGTTATTTACTATTTTATAGAATCTATTTATAATAGAGGCCGTCGTGGCAGAGGGCGGTTAACGCGTTCGCTGTGGTTTCAATCCCCGTTTGAAGTAATTTACGTCATTGTTCCGTTCTTTTAGATAAGAGCAAGGCGTTGAGTTCCGCCAATCAACGCGCAACGTTTCGGAAAAGTTGGGCGGAAAGTTGGGAACGTTATGTCCTTACTCTAGATTCCTTCTACTTATCCTGCTATACGGGAAAAAAACGTGAATCTGCTTTTTTATTTCATTTATAATTTCAAGAAAAAATATTAAGTGCTTTATTAGAAAGAGAATTATAGGAATATTAGGAATAGAAAGTCAAGACACTCTGCTTTCAGCCCAAAGTGGAGACATTGCATGTCTGCACTCTACCTCTAATTACCGAAAACAGCGCAATTATTAAAACTCGCAATACGTATAAAATGAATGAAGTAAATTCAACAGTAACTCTAGAAACAATCCAGATGCTTCCGCTGTCTAGATCTGACAAATCCACGTCACCGTTCACTTAAACCTCGATTTTTCAGTCTGAGCGGAAATTATGGAGTTGAGTAGGTAAATTGTCTATAGATTCAATCTTCGTAGCTGGCGGGATGTCGGGAACCCATATTTTTTCCATTACAAATCAAATTAATTTGCTTTTACTTTTATATTGCTCTAAAATAAATTATATTTATAGAATTTGTGTATAAAATTTGTTTTGATAATAAGATAAAGAGTGGCGTTAAGGTCCGTCATGCATGCATCCCTCTGTTTATCCTGATGACCAGGTAGTTAATAGCAAAGATTAAACAATTATAATGCGCCAAATAAGACGCTAGTCAATTATTTCTCTTTTCTATATTAAAATATTATGAAGTTGTAGAGTTTGTTTGGAGGTTGGTTAGGAACCTCAGGAACTATTGGTTAAAATTGAAAAATTCTACTCGTATTGGATAGTCTATTTATTAAGGGAGAGGGCAATAGCCCTAATAACGCAATATAGCGTATATGCTATATTAGGTCTATATGTGCTACATTACGTCAACTGTTGTAAAACTTTTAGTAAATTCCCATTGACCACGGACGGGTTCAAAGCCGCGGCTTAACTAGTAAATAATAAACTGACACTAATTTTATTTCCACGTCTCGAGACTACGGTCTAAATAATAAAAAATAATATCAAATAAATCACGATGAATTCTTCTCACAGACGCTAATACCTACCTGTTCAAAGTAAAAGTTGTTCCCTAAATAATAACGAGGATATCGCTTACGGCCCTTGGAGCATAATTAATGTTATACGGGAATATTAGCTTTTCAATTACATGTATTTAAGTATCTTAAAATATCTTGTTTCGGGTTGGGGGACGGGGGATGGGGGATGATATCCAGCGAGGAAACGATTTGGAGCGTTGTTTTGGACGTTCCACGGTTTTATCGGATCCATATATTTCTCTAACTCTAAGCGTGACGGTAGTGAGTTCGATTTTCTTTCGGAGGATTGGATAACTTTCATTTTCTCGCTCTAGTAACAAAGCAAGGCGCGGAATTTAGATCCGCCACTCAATTCACTATGTCTCACTTTGGCGGAAAGTGGAGAACGGAACGTCTTAGCACTAGGTTCCCTCTGCCTACCCTATTAATAGATATTTTATAGTGATTCATTCTGACATTGTGTTTTGTTCCTACAACCTGTATTAGTTGTTAATTCTTTTTTTGTACCATAGATAAGGAACAGCGGTTAATTAAATAATTTGAGTGCTGAATTTACGAGTAGATCGAGTTTCTTTACAGTTACGAAAGTAGTCGGATCGCTGGCTCCTTTGCGTATTTCAGTTTTATTTTACAAAGAAAAAAATATATTTAAAAAGAAAGATTTAAATATAAAGATATGATCAATTATATACTAAGCATATTTTTTATGTTCATGTGTGTGTGTTACAAATTGAGAGAGATTGAGCTGAAGTTTCTTTCTTCAGTTCTCTTCTTTAGTTCTGATGAAAATGAAATTATATGTAATCAATATTGTTGTTAATACATAGATTACAAGCTTTTGCACAATCCACCTAATAGGTACAGTTATCAAAGGAAAGGGATTGATTTGTAAAATACAATACGAAAAAAAATCAAGAAACCTTGTTTATAAAAATATTTTAATTTTAAACATAAATATAAATATTCTATTATTTGCGATTTGTACACAGATTTTAGTCAGACGTTAATAAATGTGAAATGTTTTATAAAATAAGTAGATAAAAGACTAGAGAAAATAAAAGAAGTAGAAAACGCTACCTTTCATAACAAAATTTCTAAATATTCTATTCTAGAAAATATCGTGATTCGGACGATTTCATCGTAGCTTTTAGCGAAATAGAAATTGAATAAATTATTATTAAGAATGTTATCATTTATTAAATATTGTTGGAAACATATTTGAGTAATACAACGATGAATTGAATAGCATAAGAAGTGGGAACCTAGTGTTCAGACACTCCGTTCCAGTCGTGGTGAGTGTCGAAATTCAACTCCGCACCATTACTTGTTACCAAAGGAAAAAAAAAAAAAAAATCCGAGTTAGAATTGAACCCACAATGTGCTGTTGCATTACGTAAATTGAATAGATGTAAGTCTGTAGATATAAGAATTTAAAAAATATTGGCACAAAATATCATAAAATTTACATAAAGATAGAGCAACAATATCTTCATATTAGACGACGGGTGTAACTTAGCGCCGCTCTTAGCATATACAAATTAATGATCAATATTTTCCTTATAGAAATAAGAATTAAAAACGTTCCCTTTATTTCAGGCACATTTAATGCACGCGAACAGCATTAATTTTCAGATTTTCTACTTGAAATTTTATGTGACACTAGTCCACTAAGAACCCTAGCAAAGGAACAAAAGGCTGGCAAGTTCTTTTGTACTTAAGACAATGAAAGGTTAATTTTCAACTTTATTTCATCAGGTACTTTCTGACTGAATTGATGGAGCTGCTCTTGTCAGTGCCACCCGCGTTGTTTTTCAACTCAAAATGGTTTTTAGAAATTATATTTTAGTAATTAAATAAGTTGGATTTTAATATTTTATTCACTTTGTCATATCTACACACAAGTAGGTTACTTCTGGTATTGTTTTAATAATGAAATAGAAAGTTTTAGAGATTTTTAGGCTTAATGTATTAAATAGAAGTAGCCTCTATTAATTTTATATCAAATAAAAAAGTATTCTTTCTTATATAAATACAATTTGTGTTTAATATTCAAAAGCCCTATCATTTTGGATGTAACTCACAGAACCTGCGACAGCTATCTCGTATACTTAGAACATGACATCTGTATAGCCTAGTAACTCCCCTAAATAAGATACGAATACGCAACTAGCTAGTGTTCAGTCAGGTACTACTTTTGAGTCTTCCCCCACGTCGAAATTAAAATTTACAAGACTAGCGTGTACACAGGCAAGTTGAAATTATTTACGAAATAAGGCAACTAATATTAGTAGTATATACTAGTGTACATATAATTGTCAAAACTTCCCCACTAGATCACTGTACACGCGTACGCAAATTCATATCCAGGTGCGATAATTCTGAATTAACTGCAGTTTCGTATAAGTTTAACTGCAAAATCTCAAGATATCGCATCACGTGCGAGCAGGTACGTTACATTTGATAACAACTTGTTAGGAATTGACGTTGAAGTTGGTGGAGTTATTAGTTTACTATACCATCAATATATTGAGAAAGCCGTCTGATCGTAAGGGAGAAGGTGGTGGGCTCGGTTCTTTATGGGTTATTATTATTATTATATTTAATTTATTGTCATGTCTGTGCACGTAAGAACATAGTGGGTTCAAACAGTGGATTTTGTCACTCAGCATGAAATATCTCGCAAATTAGGTGGAAAGATGGCAATCGAGTGTCTCAACACTATATCTCCTCTGCCTGCCATATGCGGGATACAGCGTGAAGCTAAAAAAATGTCATCACTATAAATTAGAGCACCGATCTTATAAAAACAAGCGACTAACATTTCGAACTAGAGACAAAACAAACGGGCGCGCCGCGACTGCCAATGAGGTGTAATGAGTTGTGAGTGACGTCCCCCTTTGTCTTGGAGACTGAACGTAAAAAAATTACGGCGAAAATGATGGGAGAATTTTTTAAGGCTTTTATGAAGTCCCATAATAACCCATGGTTGGAGGAGTGGTAGTTATTGATGTGAAAGTTGGTTAATATTGTATTAATGAAATAATTTGTATATATTGTACTAATTTAAATGTTAAAGTTTATGTATATTTTAATTATTAATATTTATGTTGATTGTTGGAGCTTAAAACTGTGATTTATTTGAAAATAAGTGAAATATAATAATTCGCGAATAAAAAATGAATCCGCTACTAATGCATGTAGCGACATAATCCGGATAATTATAATTTTATTTGTAGTGTAGACATAATAAGACATTTGTCACACCGAATCCTTAAGGAAATCGAACCCACTAACTCGCTGCCTGTGGTACGATGAATTCAACCTAAATCAACATATCTACTATATTTTTTTCAATGAATCAATTTTTCATTTTCATTTTTCACCTGGAATTGTTCTGACTAACTTTCTAGATTTAAGAGAAAAAACCAGATGTTTCAATTCTCCAGATATATCGGCATCAGTCCAGAACCCAGTCTATCGAACGGCTCGTATCTACGGAAGGCTTCGCGTGACCGACAGTCGTGGCCTTTATCACTATTGCGCCTTGGCGTCTTACACGGTTATCTATATACTAAACCATTTGAGCTGTTACCGACTTTATTACACACTGTTATAGCTCATTTTCCCGTACACAATTAAGCTATCAACCTCAATTGTACGACAGTAAACCCATATGATACAATCGATTGTGTTTCAAGCGATTGTATACCTTAGTATCTTTGGAGTTTAGTCGCATTTTCATTGTCCGAAGCGAAATGATAAGCGAAACCGTTGAAATAGTAACACCTCTATCTTGTATCGGCAATTAACTTCTATTTATGTAGATTGAGTTTTCAAGACATAGAATTGCTGGTGTCGTTGGAAATTTAAACCCATCTTTGGATTTGGACCAAGTTAATATTTTGATAGGCCGGTAGTAGCGCAGGGGCAGTGTGCAACTGTAAAAGCGATAATATTTTCATTTTCTCGATTTGTTAGAGACGCAAAAACGCGGCGTTGACTTCCGATACTCAACACGCAATGGCTCCAGAATTCAGAATAAAGTGGGGAACGGAAGTGTCTTAATGGAAACGTAGTGTCGTCACACTAGGTTCTCAGGTTCCCTCTACCGTCCCTGCTATAAGTGGGTCACAGGATGAAGCAAAAAATATTTATTAAATACACAAAGTGCTAATTCTAAAACAATGTTATCAATGTTTTTAATTAAACAGACACTTTCATATAACTTCAACTTTAAATTTTATAATTAAAATGAATACAAAGCTAATCCCATTACGGGTAATTAAACTTCATTAGATTAAATAAAGCAATACCATCTTCTGAGAAGCTTTCGCCTTTCCACGAATCGATATCAGGAGTAGTGATGTTCCTTTGCTATATATGTGACAGTTTGTGAAAATGGACAGATGTTTGTATGTGATGTACTTTCACGCAAAAACTACTGAACGGATTTATAACAATTTAGGTCATGCTACATTTTTTGTGTAGATTTTCTTTAATTTCGTTATAATATAACAATAAATTTAAGCAGATGAAACTATGTTTGGTCGCTGGTTTTAATCTATACTAATATTGTAAGCCTAAGCGAAGACTCTGTTCGGTTGAACGCACTAATCTCAGGAACAATTGATTCGAATTGAAAAAATCATTATGTTTCGGATGGTCCGTTTATTGAGTGAAGTTGTAAGACTATAATTCATAGTTATTTTATTGACAACATATATTAATAATAGTTTTTAAATAAAGATGCATAAAATAATTAATATTTAAACGAAATTAATATATTAATTCAAAAATATAATTTCTTTTTTTAAAAAAAAAAAGAAAGACATCCACAGCTACAGACATTGAATGTTGACTAGTAACCAGTGCGAGGAAATGAACCCACGTCACTTTTACAAATGATGTGCCGTTGTGCCATGATGACCAAAAAAATATGAAGCTATACTTTTGTATTATATAGTCTAAGTACGTCGGTGTAAACACTTAGCTAGGAGCGATGCTGCGCGTCACCCGCTCGGTTGGCTCCCTCATTATTTTTCCGGTCGTCAACCACTCATTGAGTGTTGGGAACTGCAGAATTTGTATTGCGCACTTCCTGTCTAGAGAAATGATTAATTAGTATATATATATATTCTATATTTTATTATCCTTTAGTGGAGGCACAGAGAATCTTATAACTTTATATTAAATATTTCCTGCAGTATGTGAAATCGAAACTACAACCCCTTCTATGGCTATCTCTGTTCATTGACTGGATTCATGTCTGTAAGTTGTTTAAGTAAGAAAAAAACATAAAAGGTGATATTTGACCAGGTGTACTTATTGAGGCCATATTGAGCTTACCAGAAGATGGCGAGTGTGAAAGCATTTTAAAGTGACCTCTGAACTAAACTAGCTTCTGTAACACCATTTTAATACAAAACAAAACACTATGGTGCAAAAATATAAGACAATATTATCATAAAATATCTATTTTTAGTATAAAATAAGAAGTTTCCTTCATATTAAGCGTTGTGTGAACAGGTAGCTCTTACTTGAGTACCTGTTGTTTGCGTGAGGTGGATCGTGTAAATTCGTATGACTTCAACCGTTTTCTACCCTCAAATGATTCCGATCGAAATCTTTTTGCTCTTCGTAAACTTAAATAGATTTTCCTTATTTTCATACATTCTGACACTTTCTAGGAAATAAAGTTGGGAAGAAACGTTGGAGTAATGGAATCGAAGTTCGATGGTTGAACGCTTTTTTTTGTAATAAAAGTTTGGTTTTGAGAATTCTTTTTTTTGACGATATTTTACTTTTAGTTAGTATCAGCTATACAAAAAAAATTGCCATATCGCTCCATTAAAAAAATTGTTTTCCAAAGTATCGAAAATATTTTTTTCTTTTTTAGTTTCGAGGGAGTCTAGTTTACACTCCGCTACCCATTTACAATACTAAAATTTTGAGCTATTTCGCGTTGAGTGGCAGAATTCAATCCCGCGCTTTGCCTCGTCATCAAAGTAAAAAAATGAAAACAATAAATATTTCATTCCCTCAGATGGGAATCGAACAAACAACTGTAGGGTTTTCTAATCCTGTTCGTCCAAATAACATTTTAAAATATATTAAAATAAATTTATTTCTTTTTACGCAATGATAAGCGAGTCAAGCACGCACCGTAGATACCGGCCGTGCCCATTTATTTGACAAAAAACGCTCGCGTGCAGAACATTTGGACAGCTAAAAAGCAAACGCTTTATCTTGCCCTACTGTTTAAAGGCGCCAATTTCGCTGTTGTCATTTAGAAATGATCATTTGTTTGGAATTTATGTTCTTTTTGTCGTTTTTTTTTGGGAAATTTATATAGCAGTGAATTTAGTGAGAGCCTTTAGGTATTTTTTTTAGATTCGCCATGTATCCCACATATTTATAGCAGGGTACGTTTTGTCTTGTAGTCACAGCGAGGAAACGAAAATAATTCATTCCTCGTAGTGAGAATCGAAATCACAACCATCGCGTTTATAATCAAACGCTGTACCACGACGCATTCAAAACAAAAACAACAGATATTTTCCGCAAAACGTATATTGTCAAACAAACAGCATCTCACGAGAGGGCATGAGAGGGCATCTAGACAATTAGCCGCTCGACTAGGCAGCCCCGTTATCTCGCGCGCCAGGCCTCCTTAATACGAAACTAACTCGGTAAGGAGTAAGGATACGAGTACACTGTCATGCTACGTTTCAGTTTAGTCACGTGGAGGAATTGATAAGAAATGTTGTGAGAATGTTTATTTTTTAGCTGTGCCTTGTACTCGTATATATCAGGGTTGGCTGAGGATATCTAGGGTCAAGATACTTCCGTTACCTACTGTCGGCCCAGTTTTGGAGAAATTGCGTGTTGACTGTCAGAAATCAACGCCGCGTTTTGTCCCAGATACCGACCGACCGAACAACCGACGTGTTTACATTCCTACCTTCTATGGGAATGTTATTTTTATGTTAAGGCACTCTGTTTCCTTTTTTAAATAATTTTCGAGATATACAACCAAAAATTGAATCGGAAAATAATAGTAATTATAATAAAATTGTTCTTTTGAATGGAGGTTGAACCGACACACCATTGAACTGTACCAAGATGGCCTTAGATAATGCACACTAGATATAAGAACATAGTTTCCTCATATATACATGTTCTACGCATCTTACGTACGAGCCGATCCTAATACGTCTCGAAATAGGTCAGTCCAAGATCCTTATTAGCGTTCATTGTGTTTGATATATTATGGTATTCTATTGATTATTGATAACGATCCTCTCGTTTACTTTCCCTCAACCCTTAGTTATTTATACTTGCAACGGGACGCATCATTCATCTAATTTTCTCTCCCTCTTGATCAGGCTGACAGGGTTATGAAAAATGTATGTGTTTTGTCTTTTGTGAGGTAAATAAATATGTTTAAGTAGCAAATATGCTGTTATACTTTTTGTTTTTATTTTTTAGTGTCACGCGGAATCCCATAAATAGAAGGGTAAGCAGAAGGAATCTAGTGTTAGACACTCCGTGTCCTACATACTGTCAACGTCTCGGGACTTTACGTGTTGTGTGAATCAACACCGCTTTATCGTGTTGTCAGAGCGACGGAGTAAAAATAAAAAAAATTCCCGAGTGGGAGTCGAACCTATCACCGTCTCTTTTAAAGTCCGGCGCTGTACCGCTTTACTACGACTGTACTATGTTATACCTTCCTTAATTTTTAACTTTCATAGCCCCCTTCTCCATTTTTCCGCTGAGAATGAGAACGCAAGAGGTGGAGGTTAAGTAGGTGATGATGAATTTTATATAACAACTAGATAGAAGATAAAACCTTTCCTCCAAATGGGATTTAAAGTTGTAACAATTAAAGGAGGTTAAATGCTTCTGCTACAAAATAAGTGAGACTGTCTTATGATTCAAAATTCTTACTGTAAAGTTATACTTCTCATTAATGAAATCGGTAAAATAAACAAAACTAACGTCATCTTAAAATAAATACCTAAATTAATTTAGAAACAAAAAGCGGAAACCAGTAAAACCATAAATTTTAAGAAAAAAATTAAGCTCCATAGAATCTTTTCAATATCAATTCACCCATCCGTCACTTAGCACAAACAACGCGTTAAGTGCCCGATATAAAAACCGCAATAACTCTGTCCGTCTAAACGTTCCATTCTCACCGTATTCGTATTCAACACACGACCTACATACTCTATAGTATAGCTGGCTATATCTTTTTATAACTCCAGTCTTAATAAGAGAGCGTTTACATTTTCACGAAGCGATTGCGATATCGAAAATCAATGGTCGATATTAGTTTTGGGTTCGTGACTCGTGACTTTTTTCGTTCGTGTTGTTAAATATAAAGATTCAATGTTTATGGGTGGTATGTGTAATCGTGTAGAAAATGTGCTAAATTTTATCTTTAAGTTGAATAAAGTGTGATATTGAAAATCATTGTATTCATATAAAAAATATGAAAATGATTGAACACGGCAGTACAAGTCAAAGCAAACGATGACTTAGATTTCGACCTGAAAATCTCCTGACAATAATTACCGTTTCAAACACTACTTCCTTCTGAATTTAGCTCTTGGTCTAGTAGAAAAGTGACATTTTTCTGTAATTCTTGTCCCGGTTCTTTTCATTATCACCCACTGCGTTTAAGTGTAAACTGGCTACAAACCGTGGAGGCAGCAGAGTGCTTATAAAGTGGTCCTAAAAGCAGCAGAAAGGGCATGTAGAGGCGTTTTCTTTGGACGTGCGATTTACCTTATATGCACTCGTTAAAATATCATGTGCCTATTAAAGCTTTTCACCCTATTTTCTTCGGAGCTTCGCCTAAAACGCTACCGCTATATGACGGTTTTACGACAATGGCTAACCTTTATCTTAAAAATTGAGATATTGGATGGGAATTATGACTTTCATTCTTTTTTACTGTTATTTATAAATTTATGTAAACTTTCAGCGGTTTTTAACTTTCTACATTTTTGGCTAAAATGTTGTTTTTAAAACTGGTTATCTGTAGAGTCGTCGTCCGGGTTATAATTTTACATAATAACGTCATAAGAAATTTTAGAAACTCTTTTTAATCTAGCATAAATTATGTAATTTATAAGTTATGTGAAACAGAAAAGCAACCATGAAGAAAATTAAAAACATATTTTGCAAATCCACTTTTACATTCTACCTACGGGTATAAAAATATGACAAGACGACTCCCCAATAGGTATCTTCTATACATATTTTCATAAAAAAACTTCTACAAGATTTTGTAAACAACCACGTTAAAAGTAAAATCATTATTCCAAGAAATGACAACAAACAAGGAGTGAATGTAAAAGCTTTTTGGCAAATGTCTATACTGTTTTTAAACATCTAACGTGTAATATTCGTTCCACTGAAACCATAGGATTGGGGTCGCACTGTTTAAATAAGGTGACATCAAAGACATAATATTTTGTTTTCTAAGCTGGCAATGCTGTGATGTATGTATGTTTTTTGGGGTACAAATCAACACATTTTGTAAGTATGTGGCATAATAAGAAAACTAATGAATGAACACAATCAAGTCAAATTTTACTTCTAATTTTGTTTAGAATTTTTTTCACTTCGGCGTAAGCTAAATGTAATTCACATTTGTTTTCATTCACATATTTTCTTCAACGGTCAACGCTGGACTTACTCTTACCAGAGCGGGAAAATGGAATAATTCTTTCTCCTGAGCGGTACTCTCAAACTACAGTCAAACGCACTGTTACTACACCAAGGCAATCTATATCTATTAGTTTACAAAATTTCTATCCTTCGATAATGTTTCATCAACATCTACCAACAGTGTAATGATCATTAAAATGAATTCAATAATTCCCACAGCTGAGAACTATCATTAATATCCACGAAGTAACCGCGCCGGGACTCAGGACAGAGCTCAGGAGCTGAGGTACAATAAAAGTAACAAAGTGTATTGTTTGCTTCAAGATCGATCGGCAGAGGCGTTTAATTAATGACCAATCTCCTGGGTCTCACCGGCACTTACATTAATTAATTAAATAGCAAACGGAGTAAGCCCTCATGTCTTTTGTTGTTTAAAGAATTTTTCTCTGAACGTCTCGTCTGGTGATTAAATTAGTTATATACTCGTATTATATATTTTTTTACAGAAAATTAAAAATATTGGCAGCAGTAGTCTTCGATGAGCATAATGATGATGTCTCTTGTCTCAGTTTACTTTTATACCGCCAACACACAAATAATTCAGTTTCGTCATTGCTTAATATTTCTCTGTCACAGAAAATTTAAGAAATACCTATAACATTTTAAAATAAAATATACATATAATATACAAAACTTTAAATATTACACATTAAGTAAAGAGGCAGAAAGAAAATCTAACAGAACTGAGTAATATTTGTCACAAAACTGACATAACAATATTAGCATTTATATGAGAAGTTCTACGAACAGACCAGTAGATAGGTAGAAACTGAGTGCTATAAAAAGACGTATCTAAAATAAAATAAATTTCAAATGTCCACATATTTTTTTACAATGGGAAGCTTTCGGTGAACTCACCTTTAGAGTAAATAAACAAAGCAAAAACATAGTAGTATCCTTTGTGATGTAAGGAACAACACAATAAACCAGTTTCTAACACATAATAGATTCATCGTTGCACAATAATGATTGTATTAATACAATTTCCTGGTTACTCAGAAAGTAAGAATTACCTTTTATTTACTTTTTGGCTTATCATACTGACGGTGAACGTAATCAGCAGGTTTAAATTTTTGCTAAGTATTTATATTTGAGTTAGAGTCGTGGATCAAGCTTTAACCGACTTTCGGTTCATTCATTCATTCATTCATCACTAGATTTTTTTTCATTCA
>DWNA01002189.1:0-12374 GCA_018249835.1 Heliconius besckei
TCCCGAGACCCTCAAGTATCTCTTTATGAGTATTTTATCACAATTAAATTAGCGGTTTGGCCCTGATTGCGTAAAAGACAGACAGACAGACAGAGTTACTTTCGAATTTATAATATAGGTATGGATAACAAAGTACATTAAAATTAATTATTCTTCGCGGTCTTAAGCCCGACTTGGCTTGTGTGACCACTGCACATTCCTAAGTACATTAATTAAACATAAAAAGTATACAAAAATACAAGTGAGTAAATTATAGTGACATTTTCAAAAAAAAATGGATGTTGCTGCTTTTGTTGTTATATGACTCAAATAATAAATAAATAAAACATAAGTGAATATGTCAATAATCAATTAGATGATTTCTTAGAAGCTTTATTTAACTTGATGTGTTAGTGAATGTGAAATTTTGTAAGCTCAATTTGGCCCACTTCCCAATGTCCGATTAAATTAAATTTGGATTACGACTTCAGTTTTGATGACAATGACATTACATATATCAATAATAGTCCAAAATGGCCGCCTAACATAAAGGCAGATAAAAATGTTTAGTATAAGCAATTTGTAAAATACAATAAATTATGAAGAAAAAAATAGAGACTGGAGATGGAGCCAGAAGGTGGCCTTATGAACTAAGAAAGGTCGAACGTTCATGTTTGAGCTCGTTTGATTTGTCTAAGGCTTGCCTTATTTTTAGATATAAAATTAAAATTTTAATTATAAAATATTTCTAAACATTTAATTTTTCATTTCAGTACACCTGTTTTTTTAAGTAAAAATTTGTTTTTAAAGTGAGTAGTGCAAACAGTGGAGACTCTCATTGACACGCATTGAGTCAAAATGAAAGTCTTAAAGAATATACGACGTCAAAGTCTTTGAGAAGACGTCATAGAGAAATCGTATTTTGAGCTGGAAAGCCTACTCAATAACTGCTAAAACATTTTGAACCTTAAAGCTCAAAATTTATTTACAAGCTAGATAAGTATTTTTTACAGCAAGATTAAGGCGATGACATAGTCAAAGAAAAGATTAGTACTCCTAAAAGGAACGACGAAATCAAGGATTTGTTACGTCCAGAGCAGAGAGATATGAAAATGCCTCTTGCATTTAACCCATATATATCCGCCGTGCCCAGATGGGTACACCTACAATAGTACTCTTGTTTTTTTAATATTTTTATGCAGTTTATGTCTACAATTGTAAAGATAAGTAGTATATCCTTATGTTGTAGCCGTAAAATCCAATTAAAAAATTTTCACACTCGTTCATTTCGTGCCTTTTGTAAAGCTGTTTCACGAAATCTGTGAATGCAAAATGTAAGTATTTTTATTTTTAACTTTTTCTTCTAAATACATTTGTTTTGGTACAAAACATACTTAAGTACTCAGTATTCTATGTAATATAATTACATTTGATTAGAAAAGAAGAGTCGTAATAGGACAAATTCAACTTTTACGATGCTATCCCCAATTGGGGCCAATGGGCAGATCAGGGGTAAATTTTTATGTTTTTATACGCATGTCCATCCAAAGTTCATAATGACTCTTAGGGTATTTAGCGGTCGCAATGAATATAAGGGTCTTCAAGAAGTTATCGCAGTTGTAATTATTGAAGAAAAAGACTTCGGAGAGGTAGATTTAGTTGAGCTGCCTCTAGAACCAGGTGTGGTAATCGACGAAGAAGGAGATGATAACAATATACGAAGCTGCTAATCTGCCTGCTTACTAATAGAAGCAATGAAAATTGAGACAGTAGAAATTATCAACCTTTTGCTAAGAGACATAGAGGAACCGTAATCTTGAGGAACCCCGTTGGTGTAAAAGTTATCCAACTACGACTAATATACAAGGTCGTCTTGAGAAATTTAAGAATTGTTAAAAGATGAAACTCAGCAGTAAAGGATATGAAAAGAAAAACCGAGTCGATTTTGATTACTGCTTTTACCAAGTTAACCAAATTTTATTAGTGCGAAGGTTTGACAGTGTGGTAGGGGCGGGTTTTATCAGGCTGATCAATCTTTTTACCTATATAGCAATGCTGTACGTGGCAAAAAATGGTGGTGGGTTTTATCCACACATACATAGGATCTTGCTGTTGCAAATTAGCGGCACCTGCACTTGCTAACCAATATAAACAGGATAGATTAGCTTGATTCTTTCGTTATATCGCTCGTCACGATTTAAGAGACGAAAACATCAACGTATTTATGTGACCAGCAGCTTCTGCAGTACCGAGTCTGCAGCACCACGGGGTAGACCACTACTCCTAAAAATTTTGCTAGCAACTGAGACGTGCAATGTGCCATAAAAAAACACGTTGATAATGTAAAAAGTGATATTAAACATTTCGTGTCGCAAAAATTGTTTCGAAAATTTACATACTACATGTGCCCATTGTGATCGGGAGCTTTGGCGCACCCTGGGAGAGGCTTATGTCCAGCAGTGGACCCGAAAAGGCTGATTTGATTGATTGATGTGCCCATTGGCCCCATTTAAGGACGCCATTTTTTTATATTTATATTTTTAAAAAAAAAATACGTTTTTTATTTTCTTACATCGATATCAATCAATTATTACCTAAAAAAACCTTTTATTTACTGCTAGTTTGAGTATGGGTCTAAATGGGTTAATGAAAATTTAGTTTAATAAAGGAAACTATAAAGATTCCATACATTTTTGTGGTGATTCCATACATTCATGGTATGATACGTTTAACGTCCAGGTTCATCAATATCTCCCTGAAAATTCCATAAATTTTGGCAATCTGAGAGCTGAGTTATTAGATTTGATAAAAATGAGGTTGTTTTGTTGTTGCTTGTTCCAAAGGATGTCTCTGTCGGTTTCTAGGTAGTAAGAAAGGACAATTAATACACCGGCTCCGCCAAATGCATTACACACGATGTCATTGTCAATCAGCTGTCTCATCTGTCATTTAAAATATGATTGAATTTAATCGGTTAAGGATCTAAAAGTTATTTAGTTATTCATTTCTCTCCACTTTAATTGACATGCAATTAATTATTATTTGCTATGCTAAAAATGAAAAAAAAATTACTATTTTTTAGACCACATCTCAACTCTTTACACTTAAGCCTAAAAGTATCAGTCTCCTTTATTTTATAATATAATTATAACAATAATCGTTGTACTAGTCGTAAAAGTGTAATATGTAATGGCACTTTTTACATACCTTATTGTATACTAATTACTAGCTATGCATGAAGTTAGTTGTGTGCACTTTTCTCTTTTTACACTCCGTGCGCTTATAACCTCCTCGCAGGTTTTTTTATTGTGGGGACTGATGTAGGGAAACCTAAACAAAATCCATGAGGCAGTCGTGGCGCAGCGGCACAGGATTTGACTGTAAACGTGATGGTTATGGTTTTACTTTCCACTCGGGGAATGAATTATTTTCATCTCCTCTGGTAAGATCCAATAAAACAAAAGTTAACTCTACCCATCCTGCCATATGCGGCATATATGTGCCAAAAAATATTTGCTACATTTTATTACTTTCTCTCACAATATCAAAATATTCAAATTATGTTTTTTTTTTTTTCAATTAAGATTATTGATATTATGTGTGTTATAAATTTTAGCAAATATGTTATTCTACAAGATGTATTAACATATAAAGACACCCGTATACAGTCGACATGTATTTCTCGTGTTCCAGAAGGTGAAAACTAATTAGTTGTATGTAGTATGGCGCAAGTTACAGAAACCTATAAAACGGATGGATAATATTAAAAAGTTAGGGAGGGCATATATTTTACCACATAGGATTTCTTTGAAACGATTGACTTTAAGATAAAATGATTGAGTCTCATTTTTACAGACTTATCTCTACAGACACCGAACGTATGTTTGATGTAATTATTTTTAAACTTCAGTTACTATAGCTGTTCACATAATACTTAAACACACTTACCAATTGTGTGTTTCAATTGTGTAAGCGTATTTATTCAGTATAAAATGGCGGTAATAGGAATAACTTAACTGTACTAAAAAGAAACGCAAAGTGGTGAAATCTGTAATTTAGAAGGGAAATTCTTTCTGGGACGCACTGTATACCATAAGCGCATTTATATTTAAAATATAATAGTTTATGGCTTAGCTAAACCACTATCAAGAATCAGATGCCGAAAACAGTATTGCATCGTTATCATTCATATTATATAATGTTTTCGTAATTATATGTGTACTTACTCAATAATGGGTAAACACCAAAAATACTGAAGTGATTTTAGATATTTTTCCATTGCTACATTATTTACAGGCAATAAACTAACGTTGTATTTTGTTTAAATCTTATATTTAAAAAAATACATATGGTAATATAAAAAGATTTTAAATTTGACGGATCTGACTCTAATAAAAAATGAATTAATCCGACAGAGAATTAAACTAAAGGAACTTAAGTAAGAACTAAAGTATCGACATAACCCAAAGTATTTGCAGGCTGAAGTGGCAGCGAGTGCGCTGGTCCCATATGTCGCGTCGACAATATAAAGTCGAATCGACTACTAGTCGTACGAAATATGTATATTATATTAAATATCTATACCCTATTCAGGGAGAAATGTTATAAAAGGTAAACAAACCTGAAAAAGGTCTCAAATTTAATTATGAAAAGTAACAGGGTATTCTATAAGTTTTCAAAACTAGCTGATGTATTCGAAAAGTTAACTCTGTATATTTACATTTTTTCTTTATAACATAGAGAATATATTTCAATATATTTCTTTCTTTATTAATTTTTGGTGTGATGTACCATTTTGTTTCGTATTTGCTTACTATTTGTTCGATTACGGTTCGATCCCCACTCATGGAGAAGAAATAGTTATTTACATTTTTATTTTCATTTCTTTGCTCTAGTGTCGAGGCAAAAGCTTGGCGTTGAGATCTGCTACTTAACACGCAATGCCCCTAGAATTAGGCAGAAAGTTGGGAACGGAGTGTCGTCTTAGCGCTAAGTTCTCTCTGCCTACCCTTCTGTGCAGGACACAGCGTCAAGCCGATTTAATTGAACTACATGATTATTTATTTAATAAACAGAATCGACTGACAGTCATATGTGTTGATGTCAATGACTTATTTAATTTACTCGTTCACAAACAGCCTTAAATGTAATGCTATTGATTTGGGTATGGATTTATAATATTCTTTGTAAAATGATTGCATATTACAAAAAATATCAAAATCGAATCGAATAATCCAATATCAAAATCGAATTGAAAATAATTGAATGAATCGAATACCGAATCGAAAATATTCAAATGAGAACCTCGTCCTTGTTTTGAAAGTCGGTTAAAAATACAGATTTATCATAAACCAATACAAATTAATTATAATTATAGTATAAAGTAGCATACTTTTTCTCTTCGCATGCGTTGTAGTAACTATAGGTATCTATTAAACAAAAAATACTAATTAATTGACAGTGGACGAAGCGAAAGAGGTATGCAGAGACCGTAACGTTTGGCGCTCCGTAATCTCTGGCTACCCCGCTATGGATACAGCGTGAAAAAAGTTCAGTTAAAAAAATACTACAAATATTAAAAAGTCTCAGTTACGTAAATATAAAAGTTTTGTTAGGTAATTTTCTAATATTATTTTTAATGCAAATAAGTCTTCACATTAGGAATATTATGCTATAAGCGATATAAATAAATACTTATGAAGGCCGGTTATTTGATAATTACATTTGTTTACGTAGTAGTAATTTGAATTTATTCATTCAAATTGACGAATGTTACAAAATAAAAAGAACTACACCGATAGATAATCTACACAGATTTTAGATACTAATGCTTAATATTCCATAATTTATATTAACATTTGACACGACTCGCTTGCGCCTTCGCCAACTTGAACGACACAATTATTATATTTACTAAGCTGGATTAGTTATATAGATAACATTTTTTAAAAAAAAATCTATACATTTTAAACCAAAGTTACAAAATACATCATTGAAGCCTATTTTAATAGCTTTTTGTGCTGTCTACTTGTCACCTCCAGTAGTAAGATCAAATCTTAAGGCTTTTTTAGATAATGTTTCTAATATTAATGAACAAAATAGCTGTCATAAATGTATAGTTGGTGAATTTAACTTGAGTAATATCAACTGGGAATTGGTCAAAAATTCTGACACTTATTACACTTCTCCATTAAACAATGAGTTTTTGGATTCTCTTAACCTAAACAATTTTCAACAACACAATTATTTTGTTAATAGTATGAATAGAATCTTGGATTTGGTACTCGTGTACGTGCAGTTGATGTTTTATCTACAGTAGATTTACTACACCCACCATTAAATATAACCATTAACTTTTCTTGTGAAACAAAACTGCCTTACAACAAGCAATATCGTTATTAACGCGTACTTATCTAAAATAAATTGGTATAATATGTTCGCCGGTGTGAGGGATGTAAATAAACTAGTTGAAATCTTTTATGGAGTCATTCGAGAGGTAATAGACAAATTTGTACCAACTTATAGACCAAATAATAATAAAAAGTTCCCCCTTTTGGTTCTCACGTCAACTAATTAGTCGATTAAATGAAAAAAATAAATATAGAATTAGGTATAAAAATATAACAACCCCTCCGACTTGATATCTTTCCAGTTATTGGCTGAGCGTTGTGCCATAATTACTACTAAATGCTACAGTAATTAAATGAATTCATCAGAAAGTAGAATATGCAATAATCCTAAATATTTTTGGTCATTTGTGAAAGAAAGACGCGGTGGTAGCAGTTCATACCCATTTACACTTACGGATGGCATCTCTACGTGTTCAGGTGGAAACAGTATTTGCAATAAGTTTGCTGCTCAATTTGAGTCTGTGTATAACAACAATGATTGTGACTTGGATCCCTTGTTGTACCCCAAATCGCACCACAGTAATCACGCATTCAGTGAGGCACTGGTCTCATTGTATATTAGTAGTGATTTAATTCTTAAAACACTAAATTCTATAGATCGCACGAAAGGTGCTGGACCTGACTGTATTCCGCCATATTTTATCAGCAAATGTGCTGAAAATCTAGTCACCCCATTACATTTCATATTCAACACTTCACTCAATGCGGGAGTTTTTCCTTATGTTTGGAAGACGGCTAAGGTGGTGCCAGTCCACAAGTCAGGAGATATACACCTAGTAAGCAACTATCGTCCAATTTCTATTCTGTCTAGCTTGGCTAAAATCTTTGAATCTTTAGTATGACCATTCATTCAAACACACTTTGAGAAATACGCGATGAGCAAAGCGGATTTTTAAGAGGTCGATCAGTAAATACTAACATGGCGACTTACATTGAGGACATTATTTCTTGTGTAGATAAAAAAAACAAGTGGACGCAATTTACACCGATTTCAGTAAGGCTTTCGATAAAGTTGTTTACAAAATCTTATTGATGAAATTAAATTCATATGGTGTTGCAGGTGTTTTCCTCGATTGGCTGGGTTCTTATTTATCGGAACGCTCATTTTTTGTTGTGGTTAACGGATTTACTTCCTATTCATGTAAAATATTTTCTGGTGTTCCACAAGATTCACACCTTGGTCCAATATTGTTCAACTTATTTATCAATGACCTTCCACTGTGTTTTAACTATTCCACTCCATTGTTGTTTGCAGACGATTTAAAGTTGTATAAAATAATTGAAAATTGGGAGGATGTAGTAAAATTTCATAAAGACTTACAACAAGCCCTAGTTAGTTGGTGTCAAAATAATGGTATGGAGCTGAATGTATCAAAATGCTTTCATATTAAATTTACAAGAAATAATAATATTATACCATCAGTCTACTTTATTAAGAATGCGCAAATCAGTGAGACACAGACCATAAAAGATTTAGGAATCACAATTGATAACGGATTAACTTTTATTTCTCATATGGATTCATTGATAAAAAAAGCTTCTAAAATGTTAGGCTTTGTAATCAGAATTTCTAGGTTTTTTTAAAAGTCTACAACGAAAATCATTTTATACAACTGTCTTGTAAGGTCAATGTTGGAGTATGGAAGCGTTGTTTGGCGTCCTCATTTTACAACACTTACGCTGCGTATTGAACGCGGGTGCAAAAGAGATTTGTAAGACATCTTGCGTTTTTTTTTAATAGAGTTAAACGTGCCAAGTACTCTTATAGAGAATCACTAGATTACTTTAAAATATCTGACCTAATTACTCGGAGAGACGCCATTGACTTAATTTTCTTATATAAATTGGTAAATTATGACATATATTGTCCGCGTCTTCTCTCTAAACTCTCTTTTTCTATATCCCGTAAAATATCTCGAAAACCTATCCGTTTGTTTGCACCACCGCAACGGAGAACAAAATTGGGATCAATTCTCCTATTACAAGGCTTAGCTCATTTTATAATGAGAAATATAGTATATCCACAAATATTGATATCTTTAAAATGTCTTTAACAGCTTTTAAGAATGCAATGCAATGTGTGTAAATTATGGTGTAACTGATGTTCCTGGCTATGTACTCATTTATAGAATCCATGTATGCGTGTACCCTTTAATGTAATTTAAATACGCGTTTATTTATTTATTAGCAACCCTATGTTTATATAAATTACCATTTCACGATTGTTCACAACCACTTTATATTGCATGCAGTGTTTATCTTAAGGTGGCAGTACATTAATTGTTTTTAGTTTTTAAGTTAGATTTCCTTGAAATGTAACAATGTATGAGCCGTTGGTAAACTTAATAAAATAATTAAAAAAACGTTATAATTAAAATAATTATTTTATTTATGAACCCATTAAAGTAAAAAAAATATAAAGGGAAGCCTGCCATAATACAATAGTGCAAACAGCATTCAAATCAGTTTCGCCGTTTCTGAGATTAGCGTGAACAAACGCACAGATTAACAAAAAAAATTAAAACCAAAGCAATCTTTGGTTTATATTACACTAGCGGACGCGCGCAGCTTCGCTTACGTATTTAGGGGGAATTCTAATAACCCATGAAACATGTGTTCAATAAAATATTTTTAAGTCTAAATTTCAAATTTTATAAAAATCGGTGGCGATTTAAAGATTTTTCCATACAAACTTTCAACCCCTTATTTGCACTCTTAGGGGGGAATTCTAGAAAACGATGAAACACGTGTTCAATTAAATACTTTTAAAAATCTAAATTTCGAATTTTATACGAATCGGTGCCGATTTAATTTTTTTTCCATACAAACTTTGAACCCCTATTTCACCCCTTTACATTTTTTTAAAATCCCTTCTTAGTGGATGTCCAGATTACAAAAGTAAACATTCGATGAATATTTAATGTGTTAAGGCTTCATTTTATTTCTTCTAGGTATTGTAGCATAATCAGACATCATGGTGAACGTTAAAAAAAGCAAACAAGAGAAGAGAGATTAGAAAAAAAGCGCCAAGCTGAAAGATTACGCTATCAATCAAATAAAAATGATCCGATTAAAAATGCAGAATTAAAAGAAAAGGAAAGGCAGCAATACAAAAAAAGAAAAGGGACAAATTAGGAGCATACATGATATGACTAAAAGGGAACAAAAGGCAATAGGAAAAATATGGAGAGATAAGACTAGAAAGCATAGAACTCGCGTGAAGCTACAATCAACTACAAGCTTTTTAGTAACACCACCAGAGTCTGATCACGAAGACCTACCTCCTCTTCCGCAAAACAATATTGCTCTGGCTGCTAAAAGGCGATCAGAAACTCAGCGGAAACTACGAAATAAACTTATAAATAAACAAAAAAATGAAATTAAAGAATTACGTCAAAAGGTACGTGACTATAAAAAGAAACTATTGCGCATCAAAAAACAGGAAATAACTCCAAACTCAAAAGTGACCGATCTTTTACAGAGCAATAGTAAAGAGAAAGTAGAAGAGGTGAAGAAAAAACTATTATTTAGTGAGGTGATCCAAAATCAACTCAAAGAAAATATGAATTTGACAACGAATGACAATGAACAGAAAATATTTAAAAAAGTATTAAGTGGTAAAATAGTCAAGAAATGCAAAGTATTGAACGAAATTAATATGAAACCTGTAAGACAGTCTTCTAATGCAAATAAAAGTTTGTTAGACATGACACGGAAGACAAGAAATGATAAAACGAGATTGAAGTTAGAGAAAATAGTCGTTGAGTTTTTGGAAGAAGACTGCAATAGTAAACTATGTAAAAAAGATTGCATTACAAATGGTACAATAAAAAAACAGAAGAGATTGTTACAGGATACCATGAAAAATCTTCACACCAAATTTTTAAAAACAAAAAATATAAAGATAAGTTACACACTTTTTTGCCAACTACGACCTTTTTGGGTTGTATCTCCAAACATCCACCAAAGAGACACTTGCTTATGTATAACTCATGCAAACATGGAGCTAACCTTGATTCCCTAAAACAGGCACACATCATAAGTTTTCCAAGCTATCAGAGTGTGCTTAATTATTTATGTTGCGATCGATTCAATGAAAACTGTCTTATGCGAGAATGCCTTAACTGCAAAAGACGTTCAATATATTATTATGAGTTCGACAATTCTGTTTTGATCAAACATTCTTCATGTGTGTAGAGGATATTTTTGATACGAAAACTAAAAAAAAACGTAGAGTTCGAAAATATACCAAAATAACATCAAACTGTTCTCCAAAAGACATTGTGATGAAACTGGAAGTAAATCTTGATATTTTTTTCAAGTGTGAAGCAAATATAGTTCATCAATATCAAACAATTAAAATTCTAAAAGATAACTTAACTGATAAAGATGCTGTGATCCATATGGACTTTTCAGAAAACTATAATACAAAATATTTTTCAGAGGTTCAATCATTCCATTTTGGTGGGTCACGAACGCAAATAAGTCTGCACGCTGTGGTCTTATATACCAAGGGAGAAACAAAATGTTTCGCCACAATGTCAGAAAACTTAAGCCATAATGTACCTGTGATCTGGGCTCATTTGAAACCTGTCATGGAACTCCTACCTTCTTCAGTAGAAAACATTCATTTTTTAAGCGATGGTCCAGTTACTCAGTACCGTAACAAAGATATGTTGTTTACTTAATTTGTAAATTGACTGAAACATATCCAAATATTTTTCATTTTACATTGAATTACCATGAAGCCGGTCATGGCAAAGGAGCTCCAGATGGTATCGAAGCAACATGTAAACGTATCGCTGACAAAATTGTTGCTTTAGGGACTGACATAGCTAACATTAACGTTATTTTACGACTTTGCTACCGAATTAGATAAAAACTGTCCCGGCATTCAAATATTTGTAATAACCGAAAAAGAGATTGATTTTCAAAAAAAGATACTGAAAGATAATAAACCAAATATTAAACTTTTCACTGGTACATTAAAAGTGCATCAAGTACGAGGAAACTGTTTGGACAATGCGTTGTACATGAAGAGCCTCAGTTGCTTTTGTAGCAATTTTTGTCCTCATTTCTACTTAGGCGACATTAAATACTCCCAAAAACAAAATAAATTGGATGTTGCTGCAGCATATACTAATTCTGAGGAAGATGTGCCAAATGAAATGGTTGCGCATACATCTACGTATCTAATTAATTCATCTGATATAGTTAATGCAAACACTCCTATGTCTGTAAGAATGGAGATTTTGTTCTTGTGGAATATCAAATAAATAATAAAAAATATAGATATGCTGGTGTATGTTCATCAGATTTTGATGAAGAAGAAGGAGATATCAGAGTTACATTTTTAAAAGTCTCCAATGAATATGGTACCCTTTTTAAAATAAATGACAATGATATGTCTGATGTTAAATGGGAACATATCTTGGCCATATTACCAGTGCCCAATATATTTATGAAAGGTAACAGAGTATTCTACCATTTTCCAAAGCCAATTGATGTTTTTGAAAAGTAAATGATTGATTGTTTAGTATGTAAGTATAAAATATTTAGTTACGCGAAAATTGTTGATTCTGTTCTTTACAAAAATGAATAAGTTCATGTATACTGTAGACTGATATTTTTTAAGTTGTTTAAATAACCTCGAGACTGATAGATGTATCATTAAAAAGTACTATTGTTTTGTTTTGTGAAAGAAGTTTATATTTTTGTTTTTTTTGAGTAGATTAAGGTATAGCGCGCACTAGTGATTTTTGTCACCGTGACTGTTGCGTCACTGTCACCGTGTACATTACACTTAATGAAGGTGCGCGCATTTGGATACGTGACAATTGGGTGACTTTTTGTCCGCTGAGGACGGCAACACGCCGGTGACGCAACTGTCACCGCGTCCATAGATTTGTATGCCCGTGCGCGCATTAGCAACTAAATGTCACTTCGTTCCCCCTCCCCCTTGCGGTTTCCATACTGGTCGTCTTC
>DWNA01002190.1:0-12372 GCA_018249835.1 Heliconius besckei
AGTTAGGACACCATTCTTACGGACTGGATGAGGATGTAAGAGTGGCGGCTCGAGGATCCGGGGTCGCGTACCCGTATGCCCACAAACAAATGTCGGACAGATATTAGTCAGGACATCCTCTGGACAAGATCCTTGATAATAGAATATATAACATATTTTATTATAAATAATTTTCTTGGCCTTGAATTGAGGCCGTCGTAACGCAGCGGCACAAGGGTGTGATTGTAATGTGACGGTTGTGGGTTCGATCCCCACTCGAGGAAATAAATAATTTATTTACATTTATATTATGATTTCATAGCTATGGTGTCAAGGCAAAGAGCGGCGTCGAGTTCCGCCAATCAACACGCAATTCTTCTAGAATTCGGTGGCAAGTGCGGAACGGAGTGTCTTAACGCTAGGTTCCCTCTGCCTACCCTGCTGCTTGTGGGATACAGCGTGAAGCGGATTTGAAGAATTTTCTCAAAATATCAATATCATAGAGTGAGAAGAAAAATAATTTGGAAGTCAGCATAAGAAAAAGCTTGATTTTATAGTATATTTTCTCTTATTCGAATTATTTAAGGTTGCATATAGGGTTTTATTTAAAATAAAGATAATGGTAAATAAATAAAAGTCAAAATTATTTTGCAGTTTATTATAATCCATGCTGACGACTATATACTTAATTAAATGTATCTATATCACACGATGTAAACCACGATGACAGTGTGTCCTCAGAAAGCAACCCTTAAAACATTATACATGTTTTAAAGATCACTTTCGTTTGCTCATTTCCCTTTACAGGAAATATTTTATCTGTCACAATAAAAAATAACAACACTAGCTCAATTATTCACAACTGTCTACCTACCAACTATTAAAAATTTAACGCTCAATAGCTATAAATACAAATATATTATTGCTGTCGCGATTTTATAACTAATTTACCTTAACTATCTAGTTAACTATACATTGATCTCAAAATGAGTATTCGTTTGTTGCTTAATCTAAATGTATATTCTAAAAACTAATTTATCCTTAGTATTGCTTGATGAAGGAAAACATTGCTTTCCTTAGAAAAATTGTAACAAATACATAATATTATTAACTTTAATGCTGGGGACAGACATCAGTTTTTTTTTAATTTTCACTAATTATCAAGAAAATTATAAAAGTAAACAGATAATAAAAGTCAGTTATTACGTTTAAAATTATATTGAAATCATTTTTTTAAATTTAAGTAAGAAATAATTTAAAATATAATCAAAACGTGATGTATGTCCCTAGTGGAAGCGACCATCAAATGGTACGTTGTAACAAATGTGTGTATAAGTATTATTATAAAAGACGCCGTATTACAGTTCAAGCAGAATTTATTAAAACAAAAAACCGATAAACATTTTTTATAAAATGAGTACAATATCTAAGCTCGATGTGTGAAATCAGTATTAGTTTGATAATGAAATATATATTTGCATTAGAACGTTTATCGGTTTCTGCTTATTATAAATTTTAGTATAATTTTATAATAATTTTTAAAATGCAAGTTATACTGTTATTTAGAAAGTAAGTACTTCAAAATAACTGTGCATAACTATTATCTGTTGTACAATAAAGACGGTTAAATATGTAAGATTTAAAATTCTATTTTATTTTTATTACAAAAAGTAAATTATAATAATACGGAATAAAAAAACGAATTCAATGGAAAACTCACAATAAGAATATTGTTACTCTACTGTAATACGGCCGATATTGTGCATCCATCACAATTTCCTAAAAAAACGGTAAGAAAGCAAGCATATGCTTAACAAAAAAAAAGCTATAAAAATTACTTGAGTTGTAATAGTTATAATAAAAGCCGAAATGCCGAGTTTTGTAAGACATCTTATTAATGCAGTAATAATAAAATAAATATCTGTTCCTTTTAGAATAAAATATACCTACTTAATCCCACATAAAGTAATCAGTAACTGTTATAGCATTTGTAATCAGACAAACACATACATAATATAATTGTGATTGAATTTAAATAGTTGAGTAAGAATATACTTAATATAATAAATAAAAATACTCATTTCTGATACAAATAAATGGAAAACGTTACTGAAAAATCGATATCGAAATATCGATAATTATATTATGAAAGAAAATACAAGTTTCGATCCCTGAACAATACAGTAATGAAAAAAATTTCTACACAAAAATATATTAAGTGCATGACCAAAATATTACTTAGCATGGGAGGTAAAATGACGCTAAATTATTCTAGCTACCCATAGAACGCTATAATAACTTTGTACACATTATCTAAGCTTCGCGTTTAATTTGTATGACAAACGTTGTAACCGTGAAAACCTCTTCAATTAAACCACAGTAGATATATCATAATTTAATATTTCAAGCAAAATATTGTAAATGGTATATTTTGAAAGATATACAGTCTTCGATGCTGTTCGTTTAAAGCTAAAATATTTTTATTTATTCTAATAGATATTAAATGATGATAAAATCTGAATTGTTTTAATCAGAATAGTTTGAAGAGTCGAGTTACATACATATATTTTTTTAAATTACAAATTTGGTTCGTACAGTAAAACATACCTATTGATTTAGTCATATGTGCATCCTATAATTCCTATAGAAAAAGCAATTCTAATGTTAGTTATATATAGTTACAAAAAATTTATGAATGCAATTCGACTCACCAAATTGATAATAAAGATTTACGCCTAGTACTGGGCTATTTTTACCTGTGATAATATTTAATACTTTAAAAAATATAAAGCGAGTTACGAAATATCTTAAACATTATCGTAATCATATCAAATTAATGCTGAATAGTTATAAAATCAATGAAATTTTAAATATTTGAAGAAAATAATATTAAAGTTAAAAATATTACAATTAAAGTGCTTCATAAATGACTACATATTTTATTCTAAGACAATATTTGTCTAATTATATATAGATATAGATAAAAAAGATAATCTTTTCCTTAATTTACGTTTTGTAGAATTATACGTGATAAATGATTATGGATTTATAACGAGTCTAATGAAAGTTAGGTATTAAGCGTTATCCTCATTATTTAAGCTTATTAAATAATTAACGTGCTAGTAAATGTTGATAAATTGAATGATAAAATATAAAATGTCGGTGAAATAAAAATTATAATAAAGATTTAAATAAGTTTTTGTGAATTTCAGACAGTATTAACTTAAAGAATTAATATAAAATCACTGTTAAAAGGTACAAAAGATATAAAATGTTAGAAAAAGAGCTTATTCACATATCAACGATAAAAAGACAAACTAATTATTTTTATTTATAGCGAATTTTTATAATCTGTATTAAATGACAAACGTTACTTTGAAATTTAATTGATATTTTTTTTATCATTTATTATTTAAGCAAATGTTCTTTAAACAATGCACATTTTCGTTATTTCTTATTTGTTACATACTTCTAATGTTTTAACAAACTCAAGATGCTCTCTCCACCGGTATTTTAAACATTTAATTCACAACCATTTGCACCACTCTATATTTAGAAATAATGTGACAAATATCTGAAATACTGAATACAGTCAACAATTATTACTCAATACAATATAAGAAACAATTGTTAATTAGGCTACATATTAATTTTGTATTAAAGTTGCGGGAGTATGAAGATTACTATTCTAAGAAGAATATTCATACTCAATAGGAACAACAGTGCAACTTAAAATGTTTTTTTAAAATGTTCTATTTTCGCATCCATTTCGGTCACACATGTCAAAATAATAAAGAAACTAAATAGTTTCTAATATTATTATTAAAAAGACATTGTGAAGTATTTTTTAGGATTTAAATATTTTAATTTTTTTTACTGTTATTCCTATTGAGTATTTTAAAAAGTTTGTATATATCAGAAAACGTATAATAAACCTTGAAAGTTTAAATATGAGGTTACGTCAAAAGGGGTTATAATATTAAAATTGTTACAATATTTGTGTGTATAGAAAAGTTTAAAAATTCAAATGAACATTTTGCATTCAAGATAAATTTTTTTAAATCACAAATTTTGTAAGTCCTTTTATTGTTTAAAATTGAAATTATTATTACATCATTTCTTATATTTAATAGAAATATTTTAATTAATTATTATTTTTCAATTTAACAATAAAATTCAAATTTAAACTAAATACATACATACATACATATAAAATAAAACTAACTTATAATAAACGTGATGAGCAAGTTGTTCAATAAATAATATAACAATGTATGAAATGAACATTTTTGTTTATCTAAGCATTTAATTACAACAGTGTATGAGTGTATAACTAAGTTTTGAATCACCTAGGTATGATATAGTGCAGTATTATAGGTGCCATGCAAATTGTGTATGGAGAGGGCATTCTTTGTAGAGGCTGGCTGTTCGGCTCGTCTTGGCATTTGCCTAAAAATAAACATATCAAAATAAATGATTAAGAAATAAATAATATATTACAGCTTTTCTTATAAGAAAAATCTGCATTATTTAAATGACTCCCTGAATTTTGTTTCTGTACAATAATATGTTTATTAGTTACATTGTTTAATATGGTATATAAGTCACCCTTCACAGGAAAACTGAGAGCTATGCTACAAACATATCTCCTACCGTCCTCCTCATTGACAATTCTCTCCCAATTACCAGCTGACCTCGCTACAGTGAGAGCTGTCTATAAACTGTTTTTTTTTATTTAACAGTTTTGGCTATACGTCCTCTGTCAGTCACTTATTCATTGATGGATTAGTTGATAATCTTACCAGTAAAACCAGCATCGAACAGCACAGCGTCCTCCTCGTTGACAATTCTCTCGCAGTTAGCAGCTGACCTGGCTACAGTGAGTGCTCCGTCTCTCGCGTCTCTTGACACAAAGCAGTACCGCCTTGCAGCCGTACTGTCTCTCGTTATGGGCGTTGTTACTACGAATGACGCACCTCCCTCGTACCAACCGCCGTGACATGTGTACGCTGAAAGGTATTTTTTGTTAATTTTTAATTTATATAGGAAAAAAAGTTAAAATGCTTCAACTTTAAGTCGGAATCTTTGAAAATAATTTTAATAAATTTATTGATTAATTAATTATTTATCACACATAATAAATGAAACAGTCGAATTTATTTTTGTAACGTTTAATACATTTCATAATTTAACATTTCTTTCTTATATTTTTACAGATAATCCATCTCACAATTAAAAAATAATTTTACCAAATTTCTTAAGAAATAAGCAATATTTTTTCTCCGATATTTCTTAAGTATATTATTCGAATGTAAATATCATAAGTTCATTGACCTCAATTACCCTAAGTACCCACATCAATAAGCGTTGTGGTTCTTAATAGTCACAATATCGATTATTATTATTAATATTTAATTCTATATGACATTGACCTAAATTGATACAAGGTATTTTTATAATCTTTTAATTAATAAGCGGCTTCCTCGTTGCTAATGGGACGAGACGGACTACACAACACTGTATGTGGGTTCTAATCTGATTAAGAGATTATATTTAATGTTATTAGTCAAAACTAAAGACAAGTAAATGCTTAAAATTTATTTGGGCAGTAAATGCAAAAATAATCTATTCAATCTTCACTGGGGGGCAATGAATTATTGTAAGTTCCTGCCGCTGCTGAAAACCAACACCAGCGTTAAGTTTCGTCACTCAAGACACAACGTCTCAAATTCAGAAGGAAAGAGGAGAACGGAGTGTCGGGACACTAGGTCTATAGCAGATAGACCTGCCAATCTGCTATATACGAAATGAAGCATAAAGTTAAAAAATAACTTACCCGTAACAGCTTCTTTACTATCACACGTAGAATAAAATTCCATATTTTTAGCAGAATTGCATCCAACCTCCAGTTTACTGTACACTCCGCATTCCGAATGTCTTCTACTCCTCAGGATGGGAGTTTCCGACATATTGCTTATACTAAAATTGAACAGTCTCGTGTGGTTTAGTCTACGATTATGTTGAAACATTACTTTCTCACGCTTTGTCCTGTTTCGCTCTTTGAGAAAACTTCGCTTGTGCCGGTGGTTTGATATAGCATATTTGCCAGCGTACGGGCATTCTTTAGATTCGGGGTTGCTGGCTGTAAAAGAATAAATAATTGTTATTTCTTAATTACAATAATCACATTTTAAAATACCTACTTTTTTCGTTAAACGCAAAATTCTTACTTAAAAAATAAAAACAAGAAAAATAACCCACTCACCAACTAAAGTAACATAAGATGCGGTCATAGCATTAAAGTGTGAGGTGGAACACGCCTCATCTGGTCGACTGGTGGGCGACCCGCGCTGCAGCTCCGCGATGTAGGTATCGCGACGGTAGAGTACTACACATACATAGCGGGATACACTGGAAAATAGAGATTAAGGTAATTTGTTTAGGCTAATTAACAAAGCAGCGGAGCTAAACGCCGCCTAATTTAACCACCCTGAAGAAATAAATATTTTCTAAAATAACACTTAGGTATATCTCACCAATGATGTTGCCAATGAGCGACCAAAGCGACAGAGTTTCCGCTCGGCGAAGTCGCTTTAACGTTAACACAATAAACTTTAATTTCCACACCGGTTTGGTTTGTAATGCGCAGAGTGGCGTTACGTTGTGAGAACGTGTAGTTACTGCTGAAGTCTAATGTGTGCCAGGTGCTGGAGAACGTCATCCAGGTGGGGAACTGACAGTTGAATCTGACTGAAACTGGAAGCAAAATTATTATGTTATTATTTTTGACACCCCCAACATAGATTACCTTTAAAATGCCCATAAAATGTAAGTAATTTTTTTCATAATATCCCTAGGGTCTCTACATCTACCTATAGTCATAAGACTCGTTACTGACTGATTGACGGCCATAGCGTCGTCCGCGAATCAGTCACGCGTAGAACGCTGAAATTTGGTATGTTTGGTTCCTGGGGAGAGACCTTAGAGAGGATTTCTTACCTAATAGAACGAAAAAAGTGTGATTTTCCTTTGTTTTATAGACAAACAAATTTGATCGCGAAAATTAGCGCAGATAAATATGCTATTACCTCTCTTCAAAGCCATAGTCCTAGACCCTTCAGTCGCACTAGACAATCCGTTACACGTAGCGTCACCAGATTGCGCTACTCGATACTCTACACCACCTGGAGGCGCCGGACCTTCCTTCATACTGCTGCTGGAAGCTGGAATTGTAAGAAAAAGAATGTTGCAAAATCTATATTGTTTGAACTCTCTTATCTAAGGACCTGTTGGTATGAATTACGAGTTAAAGTTACTTCGGGCACTTGAAATTGTTAACAAATTCTTCTATAACTTCAGTTAGTACTGTATATTTTTTTTCCCAAATTATGAAAATTACTGGTATCAAATATATTTTATATTTGGACTCTATATATTTAAGACTATCGTTAATGACTGTTTTCAAACAATTTTAAAATTAATTGCTCATAGGAGGAATGTTAAATGATAGCGGTATTATATAAAATATAACATAAAAGTAAGCTTAAGTTACATACAGACAATTCACGGAAACAGTTTAAGTTATAAAAATATTAACTTTTTGTCAAAGAAGATGAAAGTATATAATATAAAGATTAATTTATTATTATTAATATTACAGGGAATTTTAGTAAGAATTAAAAATTAACAGTTTAGTTGACGAACACAGTAACATTTTAGAACCGTATCAAGAAAATGGGAACCAAAGTAGCTATCACTTCGAAAATAAACTGAAGAAACATAAAAAATACAAACCAAAATGCGACTAAATCTTACCAATACCATTTGTCTTCTCATAGACGAAACATCTGTATCTGTCTTCGTTGCTGGTCGCGTGGTTGTGGTGTATCTTGCCCACTAGGAATCGTAGACTACCTTCCTTCCATGTCGCTAGGCATTCTAGTTCTTCCACTGAAACAATTGAAAATTATATTATTATGTATTTTTATTAGTTTCATGCTTTATATGGCATATAAAAGGATAAGGAGAACGGAAATAGAAGTTTTTCTAGTTTAATTTCATTTTTCGACATCCTATATGTATATTATACATGCCTAATATTATAAATGCAAAAGTTTGTGAGGATTGATGTTTGTTCCACTTTCATGCAAAAACTACTGAACGGATTTCGATGAAACTTTACATTGATATAGCTTATACATCAAAATAAAACAGGCTTCCAAATTTTGTAAATTTTGAATGTCCATTATAAGTATAACAATGAATTTAAGAGGCCGAAGACGCGTTTGATGCGCTGGTAGTTACATGAACACGGAAATTTACGGAATATGAATTATGTTTCATAACTTTTAATTAAAACTGAGTGGAAATATTTATGGAATATAAATTATGTTTGCTAATTATTTCATTAAAACAAACAGTTGAATAATGATTGTAATTATTATAATATTTAACAAAAAAAACCGACTTCAACCAGTTTTTGTAATGGGAATAAGGTAACCAAACTCTCATCAAAATACCCTTGAAGTGTATCCTTTCCAATAAAAAACGAACTATCGAAATCGGTTGGCGTGATAATAAGTTATTCGTTCATTTCTCTCGCACATACCTAGTGCAAAATTAAGACTTATGTGATTTTCTCATTGATAACATTGTCAGACATGGACCAAATAAAAATGGGAGCACACGGGAAGCACCAGCTTTCAAATAAAAAAAAGAATCGTCAAAATCGGTTCACCCAGTTAAAAGTTCTGAGGTAACAGACATAAAAAAACTAGTTGAATTGATAACCTCCTTTTCTTATAGAAGACGGTTAATTAATATAAACTGACAAACATTTTTTTATCATAATCCCAAAAGTAGCATCAAAATTAATATAACAAAAGCAACACCACAAAAATATACAATCACAATTTTCTAGAATACGAAACGAAAATCCAAGTAATTCCTCGATGACGCGTAGACGAAAAACGTAAAACAACAAGTTACGGAGTTATTTCAAGGCAGACAAACAATAGCCTGGAAGATTGCCCGCCAGAGTAGCTACGCCGTACTGGCGGCTAATATTGCGCAAAATTATATCGGGATAATGTGAAACAATCCGTCTGGTATGAACATACCTGGATATGAATTTAAATTCTTGTGCATTTCTTCGTTTGTATTGCGATTTCGTGTAGTTTTGGTGAATAGATATGATGTAATTTGCAATTTAAGTGTTTATTAATAAAATAATTAAGAATAATGTATAATAATAAATGGCTGTTCTTATATTTGTGTTATTATTATAGTAGAGCATATAATTTAAGGAATTAATGAAATTAAGGAACGGGAAATGGGATGTCTTAACTAATAATTCATTCTTTACGTGGTATTCCCTGATGTTTTTATTATACACTAGCGGCCCGCCCGCGGCTTCGCCTGCGTAACCAACGTTATTATTAATTTCTGTCTCCATGAGTACCTACGTTCTATAAGTGACGTCCATGCAAAATTTGAGACTCCTAGCATTTGTAGTAACGAAGTTTCATACAAACTTTCAACCCCAAAAACAACCCCTTAAAAGTTGAATATTACAAATTCCCGTCTTAGCGAGCACCTACGTCCTATAAGTAACTTCTATGCAAAATTTGAGATTCCTAGCACTTGTAGTTTCTGAGATTTCGTGATGAGTGAGTGACCTTTCGATTTTATATATATAGATAGATTATAGTATACTGGTAAAAAATATAAATAAATTATTAATAACTTTTTTTTAATGTTAAAATGATAAATAATTAATTAAATATATGCATTAGTAAAACACTAATTAGAATGCTAATGGAATTAGTATGGCTTCAAACCAAAAAAAAAGAGTTACATAGTATGCTGACTTAAGAATTTTCACGAAAATGTGTTTCATTAACTGTTTTAATTACGGGGCGTAATGTGAGGTCTCTCAACGTCAGTCTCAAAGGACCAATTAACTAAAAATTATGACACAAGTTAAATAATTTGCATAAGTGTTTACTTACCAGTGCTCTCCGAACCGTAAACATCTGGACATGCTTGATAATTAAGTAACAGTCGCGAGTCCTCTGTACAGCTCTCGATGGATGAAGCTGGTATCTTGCAGTCGCCATGGCCTCTACAAATTGTAATAGATAGGGAAAATTAACTTCAGGTACAATTCCTATTTTATATTTACTAATATTATAAGGCTGAGTTTTGTTTGTTTGTTTAAACATGCTAATCTCAGGAACAGCCGGTTCGAATTGTAAAAATAATTTTATGTTGGATGTTCCATTTATCACCAAAGGCGTAAACTACATTATATTATGTTAATCGTTTCTATGTAAAAGAATACTTTAGATTGGTTCATTTGTTATATATGTACAACTGAAAGTTGTATGGTCAAATGACTATGGGGGAGGCTGCAGGTAAGAGCTAGTATGTAGTATTAACATTGCGTAATAAAAACTACGCAATACACTACATAAAATAATGGCATAAAACGTAATAATTATAAAAACTTTATTTATATTTAAATAAGAGTAATTCTCTGGTCTAGTTGAACAAGTAGGATCGGGTTCATTTATCTAATACGACATATTCAATAGAGATAAGTAACGCAAAGACCTTTCATCCGATATCGTATCGTACGCTATAAACGAGCCCGAGCGTGTTTCACGATTGCAATTATTACTTTGCGTCATGTGCAGTGGCTTTTTAATTTGACCGACGTTAATCAAGCGTGGTCTCGCCGCAGGTAATTAATGATATGCTTATCACAGTACAGCACTCAACGTCAGTCTAATAATTAATTGTCTGTGCGTTGCAAATTTCTTCTATATAGCCAGTTGAATTTTACAGTTTTTATATGCAAACCCCCTGTTTGTATGTCTGTAGACGAGGAGTTTATTTATATTCTATTTATTTTAGGGTAGGGTATGCACAGGAAACCTAAGATACTCGTTTTTGATAAAATTTTGATAAAAGATAAAATTTTGGTGGCATTGCGTGTTGAGTGGTGGAAGTCTACGCCGCATTTTTCTTCGACATCAGAGCGGGAGAATGAAAATATTAAATCTTTTATTTTATCCAGTAGCTATCGAACCCACAACTAAACGCGGTTACTTGCCTCTAGTTTTATATTCCATCTTAATATTATACACATCGCTAAAAAGTTTACTTCGTAGAACTCGCTTATCGAAAATATCTTTTTGTGTTAGACATAGAAAGTCTATTTACTGAGAAATGCTATTATCTATATTACATTAGGTTAATCGATTCGATGTAATCCACTGTACTGCGGTCTAATCTAACTGCGGTCAGGGTTACGGGCCCTTAGAATGTCATATTACATATTACATACAAAATACTCAGTTATTTTTTTCTATAATAACAATTTTAATTTTTACACTTTTCAAATCACACAGTTTAACCGGAATAATCGCGTATATTTCGAAAGGTTTCACTTAAAATAAGTTATTTGTCTTTGAGTTAGAGGAAGTCACAGGCGAACGCTAGTATGTAATAGGTATAAGAAAGATAGGAGAGTGTTTTTAAGTCAGTCAGAGTTCTGTTTCAGTTTGGGCTTAAAATAGGGACCGGCCAAACTTTTATAATCTCCTCATTCTGTGAGAGAAATAGTGAAGTAAGTGCAATTATTTATACATGTTACAAGCAATCTGTATAATTTAATATTCTATACAATACCTCGACAATGTATAGAATACCTGTGGTGTCCGGGCAATGTACATTACATACTTAACCTAAGTAATTAATAAAATTCCTAGGGATTGTACAAAGTACCTGCTAATGTTAACATATATGTTAAATTGTTTAAATATGTATTTTTTATCATTTTTAGAATTCGATCCAATAGGAGCTAGAACATAAAGTAACTTAAATAAAACCTTATCAAGAAACCATGTAAAATTCAAGAAGTAAGACATTCAGTTGCTCATCACGTCTCAGCGCCTGTGAAGACTAGAAACATACTCTCTTAGTACCAAAGTGATTGTTAAATTGAATTACATATAGTTCAAACTCGTAAAAAACGTTTTTATTTAGTTTCATAAAAATGATATACTGCCTGTTTTGGGGTATACCGATATCGATTTCGATAATTCTTTTTTTATATTGGATAATACAATAAAAAAGGATTAGCAAAATCGATGAATCGAATTACTTGGTGGCCTCGATGCAGCGACGATACTGGTGTATTTGCACTCTGTGCACTCAACGGCTCACCAGTATTAGAGAACATAAAATCAGTAGCAACAGGACTAATGTAACTTACCTATTGTAGGTAAAGGAAAATGGTCCCTTAAGCGGACATCCAACCGGCTCGGCGTTTTCCCGAAACATAGAATATAGGAGAGCGTCGCCGGTGATGAGCGAGCACAAGTGGGG
>DWNA01002191.1:0-12371 GCA_018249835.1 Heliconius besckei
ACCCCATTGTAACTTAGCATCTAATGTTATACCTAAGAAAACAGTTTCATTAACAACTTTAAGTTCCTCATTGTTCATCAAGACCCTGGTTTCTACTTGTTGCACATTCTTAGTAAAGAACCTGATATATTTAGTTTTACTACTATTTAAAAGCAAGTTATTGGCACTAAACCAGAAATCCTAGAAAGAGCATTGTTTACATCGTCAATTTCCAATTGCCGTCTATTAACCTTAAAAACTAAAGATGTATCATCTACAAACAACACAATTTCACAGATATCTCTCATAAGGTGAGGTAAGTCATTAATGTATAAAAGGAATAAAAACGGACCTAGAATAGAGCCTTGTGGCACCCCCAATGCTACAGGTGACCCGTGTGATAATTTCCCGTTGACATTTACCTTTTGAATCCTATCACTTAAATAAGAAGTGAGAAGATCCAAAGCAATGCCTCTTATACCATAGTGGTGTAGCTTTCTAATAAGAGTTTTATGCTGCACACAATCAAATGCTTTGGATAAGTCACAAAACACCCCAAAGGCATCACGTGACTCCTCCCAAGCCGCGAATACACTCTCTAATAATGTGACCCCAGCATCAGATGTTGACCTTCCACGAGTGAAACCAAATTGACCTATGTGCAGTAATTTATTTTTATTAAAATAAGTAAGAAGCTGACTGAGTATCAGCTTTTCAAACATTTTACTAAACGTAGGTAGTACTGAAATAGGTCTGAAATTTGTGGAGTCTTGCGTACTACCTGATTTAAACAATGGAGTTATTTTACTATATTTCATCAAATCAGGAAACACTCCATCAATACATCTATTAAAAATTGTAACTAAATCAGGAATCAAAATATCAATTAAAGAATTTATAATATTAACTGAGACACCCCACAAGATAGATATTGACAAAATCATTCTTTTCTACGAAACAAAATATGACTGGTCCCAGAGACCTAACCCCGCTGATACCGGGTTAAATCATAATTGATTACCTTAATTATTATTATTACCTATATTCGATTGTTTTTCGAATATATACACGTAGGACACGTGTTTGGAAACCTTAAATAGATAACTTCATTTAAATATGAACTAAATGCAACAACATCACATAAATATATGTCAAACTAAAAACCTCCTTTCTACGAATTGAGTTAAAAAATAAACAAACTCCAGTTATATTCTCATAAGCAATCATGTGGCTTAACTGAATCATTTTTGACCTATCACGACATCTTCAATTTTCCCAAATAAAATAAACAGGAAAAAGGTACACTGATAGTTCAAGGGCCAGAGACAATATAGTTTTTGAATAACTAACACAAAAAATGATTTGAATCAATGAAAAAATGATTCACAAAAACTACAATATGCCAATGTTAGTTTCACTATTTCTATAATTAGTTGCTGATTCGAATCTCAGTTGATGAAATAAAACATTGTGGGAATCTAGTGTTAAGATACTCCGTTCTCCATTAAGATATTTATGTTCCCTACTCTCCTTCGAATTCGTAAGACATTGCGCGTTAAGTGGCGTAACTCAACGCCGATCCGCGTTAGCAGAGCGAATAAATGAAAATATTTAATATTTAATTCCCCCGAGGATTTTAGCCAACAACCCACGACGACCTCACTATAAAGGGTGCAGAAAAAAAAATGTATATTTGTGTATGTAGGAGTATGTATACCCTGGTATTTCTCGAGTATCACTAGACAAAGCGGCGTTAGCGTCTTAGCTCGCTAGCACGTGAAAGATATAAAAAAATATTTGCTTTGTCCCAACCCGACGTGTTCCAGTTTCAAAGGTATCAAGGTAAGAATTGTACGCGTCGCTCTAGCATCACTTTGATATACTCGTAGAGCACTCAGCGCTGCAAATATCAAAACTAATGCTTATTGTGAGGCTGGCTGTATGTTTGTTCGACCCCCACACGGGAATGAAAAAGAATTAAAATAAGTTTCACGCTGTACCCCGCACATAGCAGGGAAACCTAGTGCTGAGACACTCCGTTCCTAACTTTCCGCCAAATTTTTCGCAGTGTGTGTTGAGTGGCGAGCCTCAACGCCGGGCTTTTACGTTGATACCAGAACAAAGAAATAAAATTATTAATAAATAATTATTAATTTCTTCAAATGGGGATCGAATCCACAACCAGCGCGTTATAGTCACACCCTTGTGCCCCTGTGCCACGACGGCCTCACTCGGGGGAATGATTATGTTTAATTTATTTTCATTCGTTTAATTTTTCGCCACTCAGCGCGAGGGTGGAAGCTGGGGAAAGATAACTTCTAATAGATCCACTATATGTTATGTAAGTAAATCAACTCAAACTTTTATTAGAAGTGTATTATTATTTATATATTCTTAAAATCAACTTATAAAAAACATAAGCACAACATTATCAATTGATAGGGAAGATCTTATTTTTCTAATATTCATACATATGTTTATATAGAGAGTATAAATTTTGCATGTAAAGGATTTTTAAAGGAAAATACAAAATATCATACTAAATCTATTACGATAGAGTCATCAAACCGAAATATCTGAGAGAATCATCTCTTACCGCAAAATTCTATTGTATTTTTTCTTTCAAAGTGCGAATATTACTCAATCTTTCATACAATTTGGACCCATCGTTCACTCTCACATGAGTACATTTTCAATTTTCTTTTTGTTACTGCGAAACCGGCGATATAGCGAAAAGTTTACAGAAGAATGATATGTCGTAGATATAATTGTTCACTTTTGTAGTAATTTTTTTTTAGACTCGATTTTAGATTTATTAGATACGCTGTATTGTATCCCGCACATAGAATGGTCAGCAGAGGAAGCCTGTGAACCAAGTGTTATAGCACTTTGTTCCCATTAAAACCAGTTCTCATCGTTCCGCCGAATGCATTGCGTATTAAGTGGCGAAACTCAATGTTGCGCTTTGCCTCGTTACCAGAGCGAGGGAATGAAAATATTAAATATTTCATTTCCTCCGGTGGAAATCGAACCCGCAATATGTCGTGTTACCTGTCGCATAATATTCTTGGACTTACTCTTCACTTTACAGTTACTTTAAATTTGCAGTGCCAAGTTTAAGTGTAACATATATACATATATACGCGTACTGTCCCATAAAAGATCTATTTACTTTTAGTTCCTACTCTCCACAAAATATTGCCAGATAGACATTGTCAAAATGAACTATGCAGAAACTGAAATTATAGGCGATAAAAAATCACGAAAACTAATTTTATTTGAAAATCCCAGAATCCTATCAAAATGTGCTAATTCAACACTTTTCTTTCAAAACTAAAAGTATGAACCTATTTGTTCCTCCGATATTCGATTAACATTTTCCTGCCGTCAAATATTCACTTTAACATATTATAGAGCGATATTAAACTCTAGTGTATTATAATAAAGTCCATTTTAGGATGAAAATGAAATTAATTTATAAGTAAATTTAGTCCGCTCTCCGAAGTCTGCAATCGCAATATCTTATCTATAGAGCAACCATAAATCCTCGGTTTACATATTTTAAAGGAAACGCGAAGTTTTGATTTGTATTTTTTTTAAATTATTTTTACATTTATTTCAAATTCATTTTACTTTCGTTTTTAATACGTCTCATTACGACGCCTTGTAACTTTGCAGTAAAATTGAAGAAAATTAATTTGATCCACTTTCAATAATTGTAATATAAGGCAATTATGTATACGTAACTTAGGTGACAATACAGTTGTGTGGTAACTTCGAGCTAGTACGATAATGGAGCCATGACCTGAATAATGCAGCTCCTCCCTGGTTCTGCATCGCTGGTTGTCAGCAGTGAGTGTCATATAGCCGAAACAAACGTAGGAATATCTTTTTACTAAGCTCTTACATTGTACATCTTATTTATCCTTTAGCTACAAACTGTATCCTGCACATAACAAAGTAAGCATCAAGAATCTATTGTCAAAATACTCTATTCTCCGTTTCTACACAAAATTCTAGACTTTATGGGTTGAGGAGTGAAGAACAGTGATAACTGCACACCAGCCATGTTTTTTTATTTAATTGTTTTAACTAATTATAAAACAGATTATTATTTTAAAATGTTTAAAGTGGAACGTTCAGTGGAATACGGAAGCGTCATAATGGGAACGGAGTATCTTAACACTAGGTTACCTAGGTACCCATTGCCTACTTTGCTAAGTAAAGAATACAGCGTAATGCTACAAAACCCAAATTTACATAAACGCTTAAGATATCTCGATATAATAAAAAATAATCATTTATCTTGTAAATACTGTCGACAAAGCTACCCTAACTCTTATTATCTTTCCGCTTTCATTAAGCTGGCTAAACGTTTTTTTTTAAACTGCCATTAGGTAGAGTGGATAACGGTAGTCACGAAACCTAAGTATTTAATTAAATAAAACTTACATAAATTATAGTGTTTTGGTTAATGTATATATTATATTTTTATTGCAATGAGCGTGTGGGACAACGTCTATAACAGGACGCGATGGTTGTAAGTTCGATTCCCTCACGAAGGATTATGTTCATTTTCATTTTTCTAGGTTCCCTCTGCCTACTCTGCATTTTTACTTATTACCTCCCGCATGAAGCTGAATAAAAAATATATTTATAAAATGAAACATTTGTAAGAAGGCTTTTTTCAAAACAAATAGTTTTACCGTGAAACTTGTCCCGACAACTGCTATCGCTTTATAACGCCGTTAGTTGTCACCCTCTAGGGAAATCGGAAAAACAAAGCTTCAAAATCTTTTTGTGTTTATGCTCACGTAACTTTTGGAGTTTGGACCAGCAGTGAGTAATGTTGGTTGGTTATGAATTTGATTCCTTTGTAAAAATATTTTTTTGCATTAAGTATTTCATTTCTTCGAGTTGGAATCGAACCCACAATCTGTTGCGTTTAGAGTCACATTCTTGTGCCCCTGAGTAACGTCTAGCTTCAATTGCCTTCTTAAGTAAGTAAGACTAAGTGTCTTTAACTTTTAACTGTGATCTCTTAACTTAATAAAATAAGAGTAAAAAAATCTTTTTTAAGAAAAATCTTACAATTAGTTGAGGTATTTAGAGAGTCTATAGACTAATTAGTGTGTTTAATTAGTCTTTTTCTCAATAGTACCTACTAAAATCTAGTTTTTCAACTTTCAATTTACAAAAACCTTGAGACCGCATTGGGGTAGCGTCCCTAAGTATCACTGTTATCACGACGGTTCTGGATTCGATTCCGATTCAAGGTATTATTATGATTTTCTTGGTGTGGTAACAAGAGGAACGAAGTGTCTTGACACCAGGTTCCTCTTGCCTACCTTGCTGTATGCAGGATATCGCATGAAACTAAGAAAAATATCTAGGTCTATAAAAAAAACATCAAATTAACGTTTTTAAAAGCTTACCGCGAACGAATATTAGCATTTTTCAAAACACGCAGAACTCTCTATCGAACCAGAAAATTATTCATGCAAATGTCGAATCGGTGGTTAAAACTTCTAAAATCCTATTTGAATAATTAACAATTTGAATTTTAGTTCCGATTTAAAATTATTTTCGTTCATGAATAATAATTTACGTTCATTATGTTGTTCACTAAATTTGTAACGAGGTCAAAATTAAACGATTGTTGTGGTTTTTAATTACACACATGTTATAGAAGAGAAATCAGAAATCAATTTTAATTTGATAGGAATTGAATTTCAAATAACAAATGGCTACAAGAAACCAGTCGTGGCGGAGCAGGGGCCCAAGAGAGTTACTGTAAGCGTGGATTTAGTTCCCACCTGAGGACATATTAGTGGTTTCCAATACTGACTGATTTTTACCTCATGTTAAATACTCTTATAACTTTCTTAATTATATGGGCTTTGTTTATCAATAGCAGCAGCAAACCATTTTTTTTTCTTTTATAGATAAAATATAGCATTTCATTTATAAATATTGAAAATAACATCATTAAGTTTACTTAAATTTCGCCATTTTTATATCAAACTTATCAATTTGCGAGGACAAGAAGCGTATCTCTCAGTCTCATTAAAATACTTTTAAAAGGAATCAAATAGGAAAAAGATTTTTGTACGTAAACGAGATTTCCTCTTCCTTTTTACAACGTTTCAGTTTAAAGTGAAACTAAATCAGTGAATGGCAAGAGCGAATATTTATTTTATTTTGCGTCTATCTTTAATATTATATAAATTTTTGTACTAAGTCTTCTTTGGCTTCTATTTAAAAACGTTTTCTTTGATGTTCCATAAAAATATTACTCTGATAATATACAAATATTTAACTATTTTTTATTTTATTAATCATCTATGTTACATTTCCCACTCGAATAAAATACTTATAAAAATATTGCAGAGAGTAGAGTAAGCAGAGTGTTTTTTTCGATTCTCTTTACCTACTCTAGAAAATCAAGGTAAACATGTAAAACACGTGAAGATAGTAGGTACAAATTCCCGAATTAACTTTAACGACATGAAAATTAAAGATAATGGCGGTCATTATTTTTTTTCCTTTCACCTCCTGTCTTTCGTTTAATTTACGATCGTTAGATGGTAATATTTCTGTGTAAAGCACAATTTAGTAGCCGAAATGTATAACGGCGATAAAAGCGTTTCAAATTTCTGTACCGGATGAAAAATGTGCTTATTTATTAGTATTATTTACATATTTTTGTATTTGCAATATTTTTAGAGGCCATCGTGGAGCTGTTGTTAGTCGGAACACGATGGATGTAGGTTCAATATTTCTCACAAAGTAGTAAAATGTTAGTAAGAAACTACTTAGTATTCCATGTATTCGCCGTGCAGTCGCGGTGCAGGGTGAGGAGTGACTGGTGCATGAAGCTGGATTTTGAGCTGGCAACCCAAGAAAAGGTAAAGTAGCCCACTTAAAATGCTAATATAATATTTTTTCTAATATAATCAAATAGAACCAGCTGACGTTTTTATTTATTCAAAATAGTATGTAGAGAAGCATCTGACACATTTTCTAATGACCAGCTGACGTATCCACCACGGTACGGCTAGCTGACTTTTTTTACCTTAGAATAGTTGCATTAACCATCATTTGACAAAATTCAGTCGGGAGATAATGACAGAAATTTTTTACGTGACTTAGAGACTGCAGTAGCGGTGAGTTGCACGCCTGTGACCCTGCGCCACGGCAGCTTCAGCGTTGAGAGTCAATTAAAGGGATTTACATATCGAGGACACTGTCTGATTGTAAGCACGAGATTGATCTCAACAGGGACGATTATAACTAAATGAATTTCATTTCTCCGTTTGGGTAACACAAAGTGCGGTGTTGAACTCCACTAATATACATAATATATTTTACTTTGTAAACCCTTAAATTTACTTAAAGGGTTTAAGAATTGATCACCGTGCAAAGAGCGTCTATGATAAAGAAAGTTCAACCATAAATTTGCGTAGGCACAGCGATAAGTAACTCTTGTTCAGCCTTGAGAGCATTTACTCTAAATTATTTGAATAATTGTTGATTTGGAAAATATTGGACGCTATGATAAATTTATTTCAGTTTAATTACACAAAATACGACGTCAATTTCTTAATTTCGATTGTTTTATAATTATTTTTTTATAATTCGTTGTGAATTGTGAAATAAAATTAGTGCCAAAACACTCCGTTCCACGCTTTTCGCCCAATTTTTAAGATATTGCTTGTTGAGCGAATCTCAACGCCACACTTGTCTGCCAGGGCGGTGTAACGTACCCCTTAGATTGCAAACAGTTTATGGTAATGGAATTAGTAAGTCGTGACTTATCCCTCTAAGGGTTGCTCGGGTACAGTTAAAGATCTTCATTTTACCATTACTTAAGCCCGATTTCTACCGCTAGCGGAGAGGTCCCGTAGAGGACTATGTAGAACTCTCAAGAGTAAACAGCATACAAGAGTACATGTATTTTCACCAATAAATACTGGAAGGGCTGAGCGAGCAAAACGAATTGAAATGAGATCGCTCAGTTCTAGGGAGCGGAGAGAAACAATTAAGCATATTTTATTTAGGCCGTTTTGCCTAAGCATTACCCGCTCATGTCGTATTCGCAGTGTGAACCGGGCTTTATGCGAAAATCAATAGTCAGCTTCATAGTGGCGTAGGTAGCACATTTTTTTTTCCAAGGCTCCCTCTGCCTACCCACTTGACCATGTCATGTCTAGAAAAACCGGACGGTGCTAGGGTAACAGAGTGTGTTGACATTAGGTTCCTTCTGTTTAACTTTTAATTTAAAAAAAAATATATAAAAAATATAATTTGAACCTAAGGCAAAATCTATACCGCAACAAAATCTACATCATGTAAGATATTTGACGACTTTCCTGTTTTATAATCCTATAAGCTTACTATGTAAGCTCATAACGCCCTAAAAGACTTCTCATTGTAAATATCGTTTTAAAAATGAATGTTCAGCCAAGAGCTGAAGATTATGTGAGGACGGAGTACGGAGCGGTACAGCGTCTAACTGTAAATGCCACGAGTTCGGGTTCGATGACGCCTCGAGGGATTTAATAGTTATTGATTGTTGTAAATTATACTAATCAATACTCTGCTTAGTATAAGAAAGGACAGCGTTAAGTTCCGCAACAAGAAAGATAATTCTAGCTCTAATTTTTATTTGCCTTCTCTACAAAAAAATCGTAAAAAAAAATAAACAATAATTTGAAGCAACATAAGGGATATTTGGTTGTTAGGGAAGTAAATTTGCCAATCTGACAAACGGTTCAGAGGATTACGGGAGATAAAGACGCCTCCGCTAATGTATTAGGATACGATTTATTTATTTTTACATTGAAAAAAGAACGGAAGGTTTTTTTTCTTTAGATAGATAATTTTGACCGTAGTAGCGCAGTGGCTCGACGCCTAACTGTAAGCGCAATGTTTGGGGTTTCATCTCACTTGGAAGAATGATTGTATTTAAAATTATACATTTTCTCGCTCTGGTAGACATATCACAGTGTTAAGTTACGCCAATCAATACGCAATCTCTCGTAATTTGGGTGGAAAGTGGGGAAAAGTTATCTTTTCCTTTAAGATTCTTCTTAACACTAGGTTCCCTTAGCCTATCCTACTATATGCGGGAATTGGGATACAGTGTGAAGTTGAAAAAACGGTCAACAGTAGCTCAACTGATTATTTTTTACATAAAATTATTAAAAATTATCAGTTGTGATTTAAAAGTTCGTGTAATGGCCAAATTAAATAAAAATATTTTGATTAATTTTTTTGTTTTTTACTTATTTCCTGAGCTTATAGTTTGGACCTCGTATTGTGATTCGTACAGCATTCGGTAAACAGTGGTGCACCTGTAGACAACATTGCTTGTTTATATTTTACTCGCCACCCACGCCGGGGTTTTGATTGAATTGCACGATTTAAAAAAAACAGCTTTAAGCTTTTTCTCGTATAACAGGGAGAGCAAAGGGAACCTAGAGATAAAACACTCCGTCCCCCGCTTTCTGACCAAATTAGAGAGAATGCGTAGTAGTGAATAAACACAGCGCGTATTCGTATTTATTGTTATGATAATTTTACAATAATTCAGTTTACTAAATAATCTTATTTACTTAATTTTTAAATAACATTTTTCATGCTTCACGTAAGGTAGACAGAATGAACCTAGGAACCTAGTGTTAAGGTACTGCGTTTCTATTAAGACATTCCTGATTTTGTTATTTTTTTATTTGTTATTTTCCACCAAATTCTAGAGGCATAGCGTGTTCATTACAAGAGCGAGACATTTAAAATATGAAATATTTTCTCAAGTGGAATTCGAACCCACAATCTGTAGCGTTTACAGCCGCGCGCTTGTGCCCCGGTACCAGAACTGGTCTCAAACTATATTTAAAATTAATTATTTAGGGGTTTCATAAAATTTTAACTTAATATTTGACCTTTTATTTAAGTTAGAATTATTAATTTCGAAAATCTCTTACAAAGTAACATAAACTTTTGAATCGTTATAAAATTATCCAATAGAATTCTACTTACTTCAAAATTATTTATATTTATTTGATATCTTTGTTATTAATTTTACTGCCCCGTTCTAGTAGATAAAGCGAGACGTTGAGTCCCGCCACTCAACACAGATATTGCACGAAAAGTGGGAATCGAAGTGTATTAGCACTAGTTTCCCCGTGTTATATGTGGGATACAGAGTGGAACTAAAAAAATATTTATAGGTGAAAATAGATGAGGTCAGCTGTGGGCCATGCGGTGATACAAGCATGCAACCGTAAACGCTACGCTACGTTGTGGGTTCGATTCCCACTCGTGCAAATGAATATTTAATATTTTAATTTCCTCGCTTCTCCTAACTAAGCAAGACGCGGCGTTCATGTGGTACACATCCAGAATTCGACGGCAAGTGAAGAGTGGAAGGTTCTTTATGCTAGGTTCCCAGGTTCCCTCTGCCTACCCTGCTATGACCGGGATACAGCGTGAATCTAAAAAAAGAGATGAAAGCTTTCAAGCTTAAATAAATTAAATAGCACTTTTATAAAAAAAGCTTCCTAAAAGTATAATAATAGACGTTTTTAAGCAAAAAACATTTTGATATATTGTTTCCTAGCGCAGTTCAGAGGGCCGCCCGGTGCGAGCGGGAAGGATCGCGTGAAAAAACTCAGTGTGGCATAACATTGAATTATAAAAGGTACTTACCTACAGTTGAGAGGATACTGTACGGTAGACGTTTAGTGGGTTCAATCCTTATATGGAGAAATTTGTATTCTAGTATTATAAAGCTTACAGATTGTTTGGTTGAAAGCGCTTATCTCAGCAACTTACGTAAACGTTTGGGATTGAAAAAATGTTTAGTGTTGGATCGACAAAGCGAGGAAAAGAAAATAATTCATTCCCCTGAGGGAGAATCAAAACCACAACCATAACGTTTAAAGTTAGGCGCTGTGCCACTGCGTAAAATTCTTCAAATGTTTAATTAATGTTGCACTAAAATTCAAAACCAGTAATAGTTTACTAAGTACTAACTTTCTTCTACGTATCCTGTTAGATGTGATTTAAAAGTAATATCGCCATAAAATTAAATTACTCGCGATATTCTGTGATTTTGTGAAAAGCTCTTAAAAACGTACTCGACTTAAGTATCTCATTTACCTTTACCAGGAAACAATTATGAAAAACTCCATAATTATAAGTCTAAAAGATTGCATTTGGGGCCAGTTGTAGCGCACGGGCACAAACACGGCATTTGGGGCCAGTTGTAGCGCACGGGCACAAACACGAGACTGTTAACGCGACGAGTAGTTGGATTGATTCCCTCTCGAGAAAATTATTGTTTTTTATTTCGCAGCGTTGAGTCCCGTCACTCAACACGCAATGTCTCCAGAATTCGGCGAAAACTGGGAAATGGAAGTGTCGTTCTATTATTCGAATCAACGACTATTTATTTTACATAAGTAGTCAAGTCAATTATCCAGAAAATACTTTTTTGTTCAGTAAAAAAAATGATCGCGATGAGAACGAGATTCATAGATGACTTTATATACCCACACTTTACGATAAATTACACTGTTTATGTTAAAAGGAATTCGTATATCTATATATATAAAAGGACTTGTCCTCACTGACTGAAGTAAGACGCGCGCACAGCCGTAACCGCTGTGCGTAGATACGTTAAATTTGGATAAATGTTTACTTTCGTAATCAGGACATCCACTAAGTAGGGATTTTGAAAAATGTTAACCCCAAAGGGATGAAATAGGGGTTGAAAGTTTCTATGGAAATAAATTAAATCGGCACTGATTTTTATAAGATTTGTAATTTAGATTTTTAAAAGTATTTAATTGAAAACGTGTTTCATCGTTTTCTACAATTCTCCCCCTAAGGGTGCAAATAAGGGGTTGAAAGTTTGTATAGATTTTTTTTTAAATCGGCTCCAATTTTTATAAAATTTGAAGTTCAGACTCTTAAAAGTATTTAATTGAACACATACTTCATGGATTTTTAGAACTCTTCTCCTAAGGGTGCAAATAAGGGGTTGAAAGTTTGTATGGAAAAATCTTTGAAACGCCACCAATTATTATAAAATTTGAAATTTAGACTCTTAAAAACATATAATTGAACATGTGTTTCATGGTTTTCTATAATTCACCCCTTAAGGGTGCAAATAAGGAGTTGAAAGTCTCTATGGAAAAAACTTTAAATCGCCACCGATTTTTATAAAATATGAAATGTAGACTCTTAAAAATATTTCATGGAATACATGTTTCGTGGTTTATTAGAATTCATCCCTAAATAAGCAAGCAAAGCTGCGCGCGTCCGCTAGTTTATAATATAATGGTTCCATAACATATCACGACACGGCACCGACTTTAACTTCAACT
>DWNA01002192.1:0-12370 GCA_018249835.1 Heliconius besckei
AGATATTGTAGTAAAGGTGTTGTAGCATTAGTTTGACACCGACTTCAAAATTATAAAATCTTTATATAATTATTTTTCACTTTTTAGTTCGTTGTTAGAAGTCGGTTTTTGTTTTTGTTAAAAATTATTAATAAATTGTCATTTTAAAAGATTTTATTAAAGTATAAACAAAAATATAGATATTTAAAGCGTCAGTTCATCCGTAAATTAAATGCTCTTCAATTTATCCCCGCGGCTTGCGCGTACTCGTACGTATATTTTTATTTAGTTCCCAACCACTCTATATAAACTCAGTTTACTTCAGACCGTGCATAACGATTTTTTTATTGTATCATATAGTCTACTTTTACTGTACTAGATAAAAATATTAAAATATATTGAGTATTTCAATTTTGACATTATTTTCTACTTTAAGTTTCCGTGAATTTGTCAACAAATATGAGTCAGTATCTATCGTTATTTTTTACGTTCAAAAGTTTTATTGTAATAAAATAATATCCGTCCATCTAACATGTTCTTATAAAACAATAAACAATTTATTCTCTACCAAACAAGAGTTAATAAAACAATAATCTTTTACAAATAATGATTTGAAGAATAGTTTTCGAACTTTGATCCTCCTTATAAATAAATTAAAAGATAAAAACATTTTTAAAAAAAACTTTTATTTAAACGCTCTAAAAAGGAGAACATACAATTGGCTTTTAAATGTTAACTCATAACCTCATTGTACACAATTTATATGACCATAAAAGCTTGTCGCGCGATTTACTTGTGTAACTAAACTAGTACTAATTTAATTTTGTAAAATCTGCTAAGTTTAAATTTTTTAAGTTTAAATTTAATTAAATATTGATTAACGTGATAGGGTATACACAGGGAATTTTCACTACGAACCACTTTCCACCGAATTATTGAGCCATTGAAAATTAAATCGCGAAAGTCAACATCGCGCTTTTGCCTTAATACAATACAATACAATACAGACTTGAGAAATGAAAATATTCAAGAATAAGAAATCATCCCCCGAGTGGGGATCGAACGTAAAACTGTCGCGTTGTAACGCTCGCAAACGCTCGTGCTCCCTACGTACCTATCCACTACCACCATCCATCCCTATCCCTACTGTACGTACCTATGTACTTATTTGATCTTTTCGGCCTTATCAAATACAAGCTTGGTAATTCACAACAGAATCTTACTGCTGCTTAGCATATGTGTACACATATGTACACGCTTTAGCTCTATCACCATTCTGGTCACGCACTTGTTAAGTAATATATGGACGCGTACGTTTCAAGTATATTCCCTAATTCAAACATTTCCATGCATTTATATTACTTTGTATCAATATCTTTTTAATATTTTTCTCTATTGTTAAACCTGTACAAAATAACATACTAGCCTACATACATATTACAAGGCAAATTAAATTAACTACATTGAGAGGTTAGAAGTTAAAAATGTGGAAACGCAAATATTATACGAATCTTTTTGCGATACTTTTCAACCCCTCGCAACTCGTAAAGTATATAATCTAGTATTTAGAAAGATTTGGACTATGTTGATGATCTTATATACAGGCCAAATTGGATGACCTACGAAGTCGAAGACGGGATTTAAAGTAAGTGGGGAACGAAGTGTCTTAACATTAGGTTCCCTCTGCCCGGAATCTCTCTCTGCTATGTGCGGAATACAGCTTGAAGCTGATTTAATTTTATTTTTTAAGAGCCAAACATTATGGCATTAAGCCAAAAGCTGTGGAGCTAGTCGATGTCGAATCTGGTGAAATCGAAGAAAACATTGCTTCGTGAATCCAATGCCTAACGCCCAACTAAGAGCAAACTTCGCATTACTCCGCCCCGTTGGACAAACGTGTAAACTGGATTCTCCGTATATACTGACCCGAATCCCCAACGCAAACTCCAAGCACTCCCATAGAGTGCTGCAACCAGCAAATAAACGCAGAAAATAGAGCTAGATTGGCCCCACACTTTTAAGGCATTCTAAATACATGTCAAGGCAAGCATCATACTGGAAATCTCAAGGAAAACGAAAGTGAGGAGATACCTGGTGCCGGATCTACTAAATACGTGGAGTGAGTTAAAGCGCGAAGCTCATAACCGACAGAGCTGGTGAAACACTGGAGATGCGCTTTACAACGAACAATCACACCAGGACACAGACGGGCCTAGATTCTTAAGTCATAGTCGAGTAAGTCATTAATGATCTAGCAGGATAAACATAGGAAAGCTGCATTAGCCTCTAGTGATTTTTTCTTGTAGAGACACACGTAAAATATTGAACTTGGCTCTCATTTCACATTTATGTTATTATGAGATATGAAATTAATTAATTTTAATTTTAAGTAAAAATGACGGCACGTTACATTAATACATGAAATTTTCTAATAAATCTATTCTTTCATAGAATATTAATTTTACTTCCAGATTACCTGTCCAACAGCGCTGACTTTGAATTAATATTAAACAGTTGTCATTAATCTATTTATAGTATTTCAATTTGTAAAGACCGCTAAGGTGCACCGACAAGGTGTCTAACTGTTAACTCGACGGTTGTGGGTTCGATTTCTACGTGGGGAAATGAATTATTTAATATTTTCAGTTCCTCGCTGTGGTAACAAGACAAGCGCGGCGTAGAGATCCTGCACTCAACACGCAACGTCTCAAATTGGACGGAAAGTGGGGAACGGAGTGTTTTAATAGTAGGTTCCCTGATCCTTATCTATGCGGAAAAAAGTATGAAGCTAATGAAAGGAAGAAACAGAACTGAAAATTATTACAGCAGAGTATTACTTGAAATGGCGCTTATTGTCCCTAAAGCTCTAGTTACCGTTGGCCTGGACCCTTGCCTGACTTCGAAAGAGTGTTTATTTTTTAATATTCCTTAACAGTTTTTAATCTTATCCTGATCTGCAGAGATCTGCAGATTTAATTGGCCAAATATACATTTATTTCAAAGAATACATAAATATTGTAACATAATTTATAATAATAATTACAATAATGTACTAATAATTAATATTAGAGGCGTCATGGCCCACATTGAACGTGCTTAGGAATGCAAGAGATGGTTACGTAGGTATGTACGTGCAATGTAGATGTTTCCACGATCACTCACGTATACGACAGAACCACAATTGTATCCTCAAAGCATCGTATGTATCTAATTAAAGTTAGATGTTTTAATTAGATAAATAGATGTTTTGGTTTTACCTTCAAAGATATCGGTAACAGTAATTAATATTTTCTCCTTAGTATTACTCCAAAATATTGAAACTGTCGTTTATTTTGACTGACAACAAAGTTTTGAAACCAATTATAGTATGAGGAATCGCGGAAACAAAAGTTTAAACGACACTGGGAGGATTAGGAGGATTAAATATGTTGATCAGAATGACTTTTTTTTTAAATTATTTTTTTAGCTTCGAGCTTTTTAGAATATTGAGAGTTGAGTGGCGGGTAACTAAACACCATTGACATATTTATAAAGTAAATAATTCCAATAGCTGTATGGGATAAAGCACAAAAAATTAAAAAATGGTGACATTTGAACGTGAATTTGTCTAATACAAGTTAGTATACAAGACAATACAAGACATAGTTAATTCCAAAAGTTAAAGTTCATTTGGTTTTTCGGTATAAACCTCTGAGTAGAAATCCCCTAATTTATTGGTAAGTAGGGTAGGTCCTATAATTTTTTCTGTTGACCTATCATGTCCATTGAATTCATACATTTATAATAATCTCGTCGGGGCACAGCGGAAATTTTGTATGCTCGCAAGAATTCCAACAGCATTGTTTTCGTATTGAAATAATAATATTCATCTCATTGCTTACGTTTTTACTTGTTAAGGATCAAAATTTCATATAGTCTATAGACACAGAGAAAATCCAATACAATGGCGAGTGACTGCAGATATTTTGGATTGATTAAAACAGGTGACGCAAGTAAATATTTAGATTCCAATTTTTAGGATTCCGTACCTCATAAGGTAAATACGGAAACGTTGTTGCTCGTCTGTCCGTCTGTCAAGGCCCTTGGAGCTTATTAAGCTGTAATTAATACCAAATATTCAAGTCTATGGACCTTTGAAGCACTGAAAAGATCAAGCTTTTAAGTCAACGCAATCAAAAGATACGGGCATTTATGCGTCGATTTTGCTGCATTTTGTATGAAATTCGCCAAGTATAGACAAAGCCTATAGAGTACTTACAGTAATGAAATTTGGCACGAAGTGAGTACTTACAATACAAATAACGGGAATAATCCGAAAAGTGAAAAATTAGAAGTATTTCATAGAAAAACATTATTACAAACTTATGTTTGTAGTTCATTTCATACAAAATGAGTGCATATGCCCGCAAACTTAAGCGTGTCAAATTTTATAAGTCGTATGCCCGTTGACCTATAATCCTAAAATTGCTACGGAAGCCTCGTGGGCGAATCTAACTAGCACTTCTTCGGTGTTATTTTTTAATCTCAAGATTCAAGCTGAATCTTCACCTTAGTAGGGTAGTGAAAGGGTACCTGAGAACCTACAGCTAAAAAATATATTAACCGCCGCGGATTTATTAACCATATAAGGAAAAAATCTCGGACCATGTACTTGAAGCATGCCTTTAGCCTATGCCCCCTGTGCCATACTAAACGTTTATTTTCTATATCAGGTAGCCAAGAGTTTTACGCGAGACAACTTGATTACTTAATAATGTTACACAAACAGGGGACAAAAATAGTATCCCATAGTTGCCGGTCAATATGTGTTTATTTTTCGCTCGTGGACGATAAAAGCAAGGAAAATTGAATCACTCTTCATAGAAAAACATAATAAAAATTATTCTCTCCTTCACTCATTTATGTGGTAAAGAATATTGTAATTAGGCTTCTAAGGTAAATAAAGCTATAAGACGTCACCTTTAATTATTATCTACAAATATTTTATGAAAGTCATTAGTCGGTCGTGGCACAGGGGCACAAGGATGTGATTGTAATGGAACGGTTGTGGGTTCGATCTCCATTCGAGGGTATGAAATATTATTTATTAATATTTTCATTTCGCACTCTGGCACCGAGGCAAAAGCGCGGCGTTGAGTTACGCCACTCACCACGCAACGTCTGAATGCGGAAAGTCGGGAACGGAGTATCTTCATACTAGGTTTCTTCTACTAACCTAACCTGTTATGCGTGCGATACAGAATGAAGTTGATTATGTAATGCCTCTAAAATTCGGCAGAAATCGGGGAACAAATTGTCTTCCACTAGGTTCCCTGTACCTACCCTGGTGTGTGCGGGATACAGTGAAAAGCTTTAGACCACTTAAGACGATAATATTTTGTATTTTACATAGAGTTTTGTTTCATTCGTATGAATTTAAGATTCCAAACTTCCTACTTCATGTTTGTTTTTATATGACACAGTCATGTTGATAGTCCCGTCACAGAATTATAAAAAGAACATGCGCATCATTAGAGCCAACTCAACAGGTGACCGCTTGAAATTAAAGCTTGTGAGTTTTCCTCTATAGTGCCACTCAGCCAACGTCTTTTTTCACTTGTAAAGCGATTTAACTATACCTAACACTAGCGAAAATGTGTTTAATATGAATGTTAAAAATATATATATACAAAATGAATAATCACTATATTATCTTATCAAAAATTGATTTAAAACAATTTAGTTAAAAGAAAATATTTTTAACTAATGGACCCAGACGCGGCTACGCCCGCTTGAACTATACGAATATTTATTAAATATATTTATGAAGTTATTTTCAGTTTTCAATAAAGAGATGCGTTAAGCGAACTCATTTTGGATGATGTTCTCTAACAACAAATTTTGCAAATCGTTGTTTAGCAACGGTCGCATAGCGACGGTTGTTTTTAACATGGCGGAATAAATTGCATGTCAAATTAATAAGTATTTTAATATATTGGTATATATCGATAATATTACAAATATGAGAAAAAAAAGTATCATATGTTCATCCCGAGACCCTCAAGTATCTCTTTATGAGCATTTTAACACAATTAAATAAGCGATTTGGCCCTGATTGCGTAAAAGACAGACAGACAGATAAACAGAGTTACTTTCGAATTTATAATATGGATATGGATAATAAACGGCATAGGCTTATGCCACATTCTTAAAGTGAAAAATGTAATATTGTACGTATGTGTTAAGTAGCTTTATGTTTCTCATTCTCATGTAACTTGTGTTCACTCAGGTTCTATTATTGCAATGCTAACTTTATGTGACAGTTACTGCAAGTAGTATAATGAGGTTCTGTATTTGACCCACTTCTACGTTGGCATTCGTACAGGAGTGGTTTGGGTACGATATTTATATTGTAATTTGTAAAAACGCCTTTTTACAAGACATAGGAATACATAGGAATCTAACGTCTGGTTACCAGAACGGGAAAACTAAAATATCAAACAATATTTCATATAATTTATGAATAAAAATGGCATCCCAAGATCGATTTCAGACTTATAAATACGACCAGTTTGAGTAAAATGTACAAAGATAATATTACGTCTTACTTTGACCTAGGAACAGTATAAGTTTATATTTGATCAGATAATAATTAATATTTGTAACAGAATACCTCTATATTTCGAAATATGGTTGTGATACGCACCTACTGTATATATACTATATATATATATATATATATATATATATATATAGTTTATGAAAGTACAGGCACAATTATCGGTGATGACGGAGCAAGCGTGTTTAGCATTTAATAATAATTATATACTCTACGTATTAACGTTTACTTATTATATATAAAATTATAGATACATCACATGTGCTTATTATGGAAAGTTAATTATGAAACGTTGTTCGTAATTTTATTTTTTATTATTCTACACTAGCGGCATGCCCGCGGCTTCATTCGCTTTGGGGGGTAGGGTAGGCAGAACGAACCCAATGTTAAGAAGTTCCCTGTTTTCCGCCGAATTCTTGAGATATTGTATATTGTAGTGGCACTGTGCCATAATGGCGCGAAGTCCGATAACGATTCTGAGATGCCGTTTTCCTTTATTCATTACGTTTCTATGAATAAAAACTGCTTCTCAAGATCGATCTCAGAGTTCAGAGCGGGTTATAAATACGTGCCTAAGTGTTAAGCACATAAAAAGCTTGTTGTAAAGAATCTTGAATAATTTATTATCATTATTCTTTTACAAATGGTTTTTTTTTCAAATTTATATATTTCTGACCTAGGTTAAGCCTACAATGGTGTGAAATTCCTTTAAATATACAGATAATAGTAATAATTTACAATATGAAATTAAAAATATGCCTACAAAACTGAATGTGTTAAATGAGAAAAAACTATGAGGTGAAGGTTCTTAAGGCTTATATTTGAAGAATCACGTCGTAGAGAATAATTTTGGATCGATATGCACCCTATTAAGTGTGAAACACGCACCGCTATGTTTATATTTAATCGTGTGGACAGAAGTGCACAATTTTTTCATTTCAATTAAACACTTTAATTAAAAATTTATACAAAAGGAAAATATTATTATATGCATATACTGCAATATTAATATTACTGATTGTTGATCTTTAAATGTTTTTTATTTTAAAATAATAATTTTAAAGACACTATTCTACAACCAATTGAATCTCTCCAAGGAGCTCTGTAAAAATGGGCCCCAACTGTAATTCTAATAAATTATAGGACTTGTTTAATTTTTTTTTATTATACACTTTACGCTATAGCTCGCAAATAACAGGGAAGGCAGCAGGAGCCTAGTGCTACGACACTCCGGTTACCACTTATCACAGATTTTTTTTAGGCATTAAGTGTTGAGTGGCGGAGCTCAACGCCGCGCTTTGCTACACACATTTCTGACTTTTTAATAGATATTTTAAAGGACAATATTTTTGTAAAACATTATTTTTATGTGTCTCACAAGGATTAGTCAGTGAACGCTGTGTAAGCGTTCACGAAGCTCATTTTGGGCGGCATTTTGTCAAAAAATCTAAATCGATTATAATTAACATGGAAGAATAAATTGCATGTCAAATTAAAAGGTATATTAATATATTAGTATATATCGAGAATATTACAAATATGTGAAAAAATCCATCCCATGTCCATCCCAAGACCCTCTAGTATCTCTGTATGAAATTTCATCACAATCGGTTCAGCGGTTAGGGTTTGACTATACATACAGACAGACAAACATACTTTTGAATTTATAATATAGGTAAATAAAAGATTATTTAACAACTTTTCAGAGCAAAATCATTTAACTTGAATCTGAATTTGAAATGAAACTTGTGTTCCTTGTCCGATCTGTCCAACATAAGATAAATCGGTTATTTCGCAGTGAGGGCCCCATCCATCAATATTGGTAGCTTACTTTGATAATATACAGTTGTACAGCTGTAATATACCTAAACATATTTCTTTAAATTACATACAACGATAAATTTAAGTCTTTTGCAATTAAAGTTATTGACGCATATTAGGTATATTGTTCGTAATTTATTCACTGCGAGCCCTTTTTGGGCATCTTTTAGCTGGTGCGGTTGAGGTCGTTTCGGCCTCATATTTCATACAAACGGCACCACTATATGAGGCCGATTTCTACCTCAAGCGGCAGTGAAAGTGTTAAAGATACAAAGTTAAGAGAGACAGAGAGAGCGTAGAGCTGACGCTGCGGTACCAGGTTACATTTATAGATCTTAACAACTTATACATAATTTATAATATACTAGTGGGCCCGGACGCGGCTACGCCCGCTTGAACTATACGACTATTTATTAAATATATTTATGAAATTATTTTCAGTTTTCAATAGAATTTTAAATACTTTTAAAATCAAATTAAAACAACATTTTCTTAATCTCAATTAGAATCTTTAGTAGTCGCTTTGTCTTTATCTTTATTAATTTTCTTTTTCTGTTTCAACTCTTTTATGTCATTGTATATATTTATATGTTTGTATGTGTGTATGTTTTTATAAGTATATTTATATAGGTATAGTAATATTGATTAATATTATGTATATTTGTATGTAGGTTTATTATTATTATTAACATAATATTAAAATACCGCACCCGAATCATTTCTATTCACATCTCCTACATTCAAGGGTTTTTGGTTGAGATCTCTATTAGAGATAAGTTATCCATTGTACACATTTTTTCTGTTGTTTTAAGTTTTCTGTACTTTATTTCTTGTGTGGTACATAAATAAATGAAAAAAAAATGAATTTGTAAGAAAATATGAGCCTAAATAATTAAAATAAGTTAAAAAAGAATAATAAGTGGAGATTTATTATTAGAAAAAATATTTGAGTAACCGAAATGAACAAACAAAAGAAGTAAAAGTAACTAAAGGAAATTCTTAATATTATATTTCTATATTAAAAAATTAATATTTTTTGCGAACAATATTAAATAAAATCCCAAATGATTAAAATTACATACGTACGTTATTTTAAGTGCATAACATCGGTATTGACAACAGAAAGAGATAAATTAATTATAAGCAGCAAATAATTAACAGTAATTCGAAAATATGTAAGAATTTACAAAACCATTAAAGTCATCTGCCCGTTCGCGTCGGTCATACTCGTACTATGCCGCCCGAAGGCTAGGTCATTCCGAATCAGTGACATCTCCTTAATAATTTATTAGAATGTTATACAGTAAACTATAATTTCAATCTAGATAAAATGCTACAATTGACTATTATATTTATTTTCATAAGGATGGATATCAAATTATAGAAATCATCAAATTTTTGTTAATGTATACAAATCTATATCTATTGTATATATCAACGCGAACTTTTTTAAACAATATTTAAGGGACAATATTTTTGTAGAATATTGTTTTTCTGTCTCATAAAGTTAAGTCGGCGCGCGCCATGTACGCGTTAAGCAAACTCATTTTGGGTGACGGTTTCTAACAACAAACTTTGCAAATCGTTGCTTATCAACGGCGGTTGTTATAAACATGGCGGAATAAATTGGATGTCAAATTAATAAGTATTTTAATATACTAATATATATCGACAATATTACAAATATAAGAAAAAAAAGTAGCATATGTTCATCCCGGTATCCTCATGTGCCTTTATATGAGTATTTTATCACAATTAAATTAGCGGTTTGGGCCTGATTGCGTAAAAGACAGACAGACAGACAGACAGAGTTACTTTCGAATTTATAATATAGGTATGGATATTATATTTTGGTTAATTCATAATTAATCTATAATTAAGGAAATTAGAGACCAATGGCGATAATTTCAATTAAAATGCTATCAATTGTTTGTAACATGAACTATATATACCGAACTATATATATAGAAAGCCTACCCCCTCCAGACGTAATGCCTCTAGAATTCGGCGGATCGTGGAGAACGACAGTGTCTTAATGGAAACGGAATGTCTTAACGCTAGGTTCCCAGGCCCCGTCTACCAAGGGTACGTACGTGAAGGTAATAAAAAAATAGTTTATTATAAGTTGCAATTAAGTTTAAGATATTTCAAATGTTGCTTACAACATATTTAAACTACTTTTGCAGTGTTTATAACATGAATTTGAAAAGGTATACTGCTCTTGGTAGTTGAAATGGAGCGGTAGTTATAGTACTAAAATTTTTGCTCATGTGGATACAAAGAAGAATGAAATGAAGATGGATGTGAATATTAAATGGAATTGCGAATTTTCTAAAGAATACGGCCTGAGTATACGGCCTTAGTAAATCGAACTGCTAAATAATGAAAACCACAAAATGATTAATTTAAATAATAACGTTACACTAAGAGCATTTTAAGAAGGGTAGCCAATTTTTAAGACATTGCGTGAGAACTTCGGAACTTAACGCCACATGTCAAGATGACAAGACAGACCAGAGCCAGAAAATAAAATAAAAGAATTGAAAATATTATTAAAATAGTGTTATAATAGAGATATCATAAATAGAATTAGCTAAGTTGCAAGTTCATAGCAATTAAAATACGAAATACTAGCGAAACGGCCACTTAGATGAAGTTTAATAACTGAACTTAAAATACGAACTATAATCCCCACAACAACCAGTATACAAACTGGATCATATCATATATCGAACATATGGAAGAAACATATCGACTGATCAGAACTAATTGCCTTTGATTGGAAATACGTTGCAATAGGTGTGGATTGAGTTAAGTGGAAGTAGCGTCTCGTATCTCTTCATTTATATTATATTTTTAGTAAAAAAGGGGGAACCTTATAGAATGAGTTGATGTCCATTTGTCTGTCTGTCAGTCTGTTTGTACGCCTTATACCATTTCACTTAAGAACATGTGTAGACATTCATATAAAATATATAGGTCTACAATTTCTTGAAGTACAGAAAAAAGATACTTCTTAGTCAACGCTATCAAAAGAAACAAACGATTTTGCATATATTATGCCGTATTTTATATGAAATTCGCCGCTTATCAAAACTTATAGGATAATGACTTCCTTTGTTGGATTATGAAATTTGGCAAGTGTGAACCTATAGTACAAATAAAAGAAAACATCAACAAATTGATATTTGTAAGTATATCATAGAAAAAAATAATCACATATATCTATTTATAGTTCATGTTAAACAAAATGTGTTCAAACGCCCGCAACCTTAAGTTAGTACTTCCCGTTGACCTACAACCATAAAAATAGTTTGGAATACTCAGTAGACGATCAGATACGCATTTTACTGGCTTTTTTCTTAACTTAACTTAACGCGTTATCCCAAGGGGGGTAGTCAGAGAGCACGGAGCGCCAAGCGCTACGGTCTCTACATACCACTTTCGCCTCGTCCACTGTCATCAACCACTTCATACATGCCACACGAATAAAGTAACCACTTACAAGATATAAGAGTAACTAAAATTTTATTCTAAACTCAGCCAAAGTTTTCTTTTCGTATTACTTTCTTTATTCTTCTTCCTTCTTCTCTTCCTCCTGGCATTAATCCCGGCTATTGCCAGGGTCTGCCCTCCTACTCAACCTACTCCACTTTGCACGGTCTTTTGCGTCCTCGGTGGTTCCTTGGGCGTCCAGGAGGTCTCACTCCAGGGACTGGTATAGCAAGGCACTTGCATCCGACATAGTTCTTAGGCCGGCGCGTAACGTGGCCAAACCATCTCAGACGACGCTCTTGGAGCTTATCCGCTACGTCACGGACCCCAAGACTACCTCGAATGAATGCGTTGCGTATGCGGTCAGACCGCGTTACGCCGCACATCCACCTCAGCATCTTCATTTCCGTGACGTGAAGCTCCTGAGTGTGCCGAGATAGTGCCGGCCAACATTCGCTGCCGTATAAAAGAACCGGT
>DWNA01002193.1:0-12369 GCA_018249835.1 Heliconius besckei
CTCCTAGCCCACGGTTGGTCATACTGCCGGCGGGTCATACTATTTTCATATAACGATAACGAATTATTTTCATATCTTTGCTCTGGTTACCACAGCGACTTTGTATCCAATTCCAACGGAAAATAAAAGAAATGTGATTAGAGCTAAAAAAATACTATATATACCTTAATGTAATATGTGTTTTGCAGCTGTAACTCTTCTGGTTTTACACAGGGTCGTGGGCGGCAACGGTCACTAACCACCAAGTGGCACCAGGTTGTCTAGTTCATATACCCACTGGTACATATGATATAAACATATCATATTGCAAACACGATTCTCGATTAAAACATTTAGTTTGTAAAAGGTTATCCTTAAGCGATTCTAAATATTAAAATAATATTTTCCTATAGAAACGTCCAAGAGGGTGCGTCACTTTTACAAGTTACGATGACAAACACAAGTCGCTATGGAATATCAATTGAACCATAGCCTAGCATACTATATAAATAAGTACGTATCGATATATTGTTTAGGCTTTGTAGGTCGTCGTGGCGCAGTGGCACAGGGCCTGTTTATAAACGCAACGGTTGTGCCTTCGATTTGTACTTGAGGGAATGATTATGTTGTACTCTAGAGACTCGCTCGCGGCTTCGCCCGCTTGAATTACACAATTATTTATTTAAGCCCAGTCAACAATTACTTCATAATATATACCTATACTACCTATATATTTTTAATTTATAAACCGATTAACATAAAACATACATAAGATATTAAAGGAAGTTTGCTAAAATAAACTAGTGAAAACTGCATTAAATCGACTAAGCCGTTTCTCGCATTAGCATACACAAGCGCAAAGACAGGGAAAACTACATTTTTTTTTAAAATTAGTATTTTGGATTTTATTATGCTTCCAAAAAAAAAAGTTTTCACTTAGCTTTCATGTACAGATAGCTATTAGTTACAATTTTATTAAATGTATAAATTATATTCCTTTCCCCGCTCTATTATGTACCAACCTAAAGACATTTCGATCGAGTAAAAATATACCATAGTTTCTTTTTTCAGGTAAGACAGAGGGCGGAGTGGAGGAATGTCATAAAGTGAGAGGAGAGAGAGAGAGGCAAGAGAGAAAAATGGCGAACGCAATATCTTAACCTTAGGTTTAATATCTTAACGGGAAATAAGCGGGAACTGAATAGCTTCTTCTAATATTTTCTTTAATTTAAAGTACGTAGATGAAGCAGCGGCACAGCGGCTGACTGTAAATGAGTTATAAATGTATATATGTAAATAATAATAAATAATTATATATGTAAATGAATTATGTTTCATCTCTGTGGTAACAAGACAAAGTTGCCGCTTGACACGCAACCTCTAAAAATACGACGGTGCGTGGGGAACGGAGTGTCTCAACACTAGTTTCCCTCTACCTACCCTGCTATATCTGAGATGACCGTGAAGATAAAAAAAAACAGATAATCTAAAACTAGCTGTACAGATGACCGCGTTACCTGTAATTGTAACGTACTCGTGAAACGTTACACGGTGGACAGTTACCTCAACATGGAGCTCGTGGAACGTGATTTACGGGTTTTTATGAAAACATAATTTTCTATTAAGACTGTTGCTTTTATGTCAGTTATATACATTTTTAAGCAAGTTGAGGTCGTCGTGGCGCTTTGATTCCCACTTGCGGGAATACATTATTTGTACAGACAAAGCAAAACCTGTTAAATTTATCAAAGGGTGGAGAACGAAACTCTTTATCTTCGCTTCTATAAGCAGAATAACAGCATGACGCTAATAACAATTAAGCTAACAAAATGGAAATGGTCTAAACTGATATAATACTTTATTCTTAAAACATTTAACAGTTTCAATTCAAAAGATCGAGGTTATGGAGTAATAAATGTGTAACTTTGCGCACGCAACGCCAATTTCGCAAAATAAAAGTAGCGTTACGTTATTTCGAAGTGTTTATTACTTAGTTGCAAATATTTCTTATTACATTATTTGATTAATTTTCATTAATAACGAAACGGAATGTCTTAATATAAGGTTCCCTCTGATTACCCTGCTGTATGCAGACAGCGTTAAGCTGATTTTTAATTGATAAAACTATTTTGTAATTTGATTTTAAGATGCCTTTATGTAGAATATAATATTTTTTATTTTCGAGTAATTACCTCGAAGTGAAATATATAAATCTAGCGCAGAGACCAGAGACACTCTTTCCATGCAAGTATTAGATAGTGAAATATAAAGTCATACTTTGTTTTATCATATCAGAGAAAAGTATAAACTTTCTCTACCCAAAATTGAACTTGCAACCATCACGTACGGCCAATTACTTTCTAATTGACCCATAACAGTGTCCATTTGTCTGCAGAGTGGCGAGCATTGGAGGAGGCCAATGTCCAGCAGTGGACCTTAAAAGGCTGATGGATGGAAGTCGTATAGATCGAGGTTCGATTCTCTCTCGAGGAAATCAGTTATTTTATCGTTGCGTGGGAATCGCACCCGAATTTTCAGTCAGGCCTCAAACAAAACACAAATATTTTTTTCAACTGTCTTTAACTTTCTTGTCAACTGTCTGAATCTTTTTAGAGAGATTAAATCTCTTAAAAAGATTCAAGTAAAGAAATCTACAAATGAACGGAATCCATTTTGATAATGAGATTACGTAACAAGGTTTTACTTGTGTTTTCTCAATTTTCGAGGCCAATTTTTGTCTTAATTTGCAAAATATAATTATTGCTAATCATTGTATTATACTTTAGCATTATGATCTGTGACATCATCATATTGGTTCTGACATCTAGAAAACACTGCTTTTTGTTAAACTGTTTGACAATTCTTGTAAAGAAATGTATTATCTCGATACACTGTATAATTTTTTATTATTTTTAATCTGCATCCACAAATTTCCACCAGGTAAGGCAAAATATGTGCTAAGAAACCCACCACGGCCTTTACTTTGCCTAACTTAAGGATTTTTAAAGATTATAAGTATTATATTAGTATTGCTCGAACTTCGAGTTAACTAAGTATCTTTAGTTGGTTTGAACTACAAAAATAAGTTGCCAAGTGTATAAAACTCGGTTTCCACAACGAGTAGACAATTCAGTGCCCCCGGCTTCAGTATTTCGATATAGCTCGACAACGACGTATGGCTTTATTAGCGAGCGCGCTTTGGACGTCATACAAGTGGTTTTGACTCCCGCTATGTTAAATGTTTTTTTTTTACCTTCTCGCTGTTTTCCCGCATTTCGCATGATAGGCAGAGGGAATCTAGTGTCCATTTCTCTGTTCCCTATTTTTTTAATATATTTTTTTTCTATTATGTAAAATACATTTCAAGTATCCTTTAATGAGGCCGTTTTGAAATTCCTTTCTTGAACCTTTTCTAACTGACCAAATCTTATAAAAAAATTCTTAGCAAAACATACTGAATTCCCCACATATTCCATATTTCCATCATTTACGGATGTTTCACTTCTTCGACTGTACAAATGATGGTTGTACTGACTCCGGCAAAAAAGAGGGGCCATGAATTCCGCCACTCCCAACCCCTTGTACACTGGGCAATGCGTGGAGAATAAAGTGTCTTAACACTAAGGCCCGTATTTACAAATTGCTCTCAAGTCTGAGATCGATCTTGATATTTTGCTTTCATTTATAGACATCAAAACGACATCTCGAGATAAATCTCAGACATGAGAATGGTTTATAAATACGAAACGTAACGTAAACGAAATAAAGCCTTAACCCTCAGAATTCGCTTGCAAAACCAATCTCATAAATCAATTCATACCAAATAACACATATCCCATATTTAGAGCAGCAATAAATACCACCGTGAATAGACTCCATACTATAAATCCACCATTCACGGATGAATTTCACTACTTCGACAGCCGCGTTTAAAAAGAACGTGACCTGATTGCCGACGGAAGTCCGCATGGCACTTAAAAGGTCACAGGTGAGAAAAAAACGTGTAATGAAAAATTATCTTTATTTTTATGTAAGGAAAGTTGGTTTTCAATTGGCACCAGTTTTTTTTAACAACAGGGTATAGTTCAGCAATGGGCGGAGTTGAAGTTCATTGTTTTTAGTACTAAATAGTTTAAATGAATCTATTTGTAATACTTTTAATTAATTAAGAGCTGGTTTCAATTTTAATTTTTAATTAAAACTTAGGTCGTCGTGGCGCTTTGACACAAGAGTAGTGTAAATACGATAGTTGTGGGGTCGAATCTCACTCGGTATTTAATATTTTCATTACGTGCGAGACTCTGGTAATATCGCTAACTGAGTTGTGCCTTCTTATCGCTCTCGCATCGTCTGATTTTAAATGCGGTGGTTGTGGGTTCGATAGCCACTCTGGTCAGACAACGCTTAACTTAACCAACAATGTCTAGAACTGCTACACCAAAACAGCTCTAAGTAGAATCTAATTTTCCAATTTAGTAGTCTCCAGTGTGCTAAAAACAATTCAACAAAATATCACCATATATCCTGTAAACTACCTTTGAAAGTTAACACGAGAAAATTTCACATGAGCTTTTCAAAACATTTAGGCATTTCTTTTCCCCCAATCCTCCTGATCGTTCTTTCATTGTTTCCAGTACTTTTGTTCAGCCAGGCTTCATTATTTTGAAAGTTTTAAGAGAAGTACCACTTCGTCGATTTTGGTGGAATGACTTTGGACGTGAAAGATTATAGTTTTGATGCCCTATTTTCGTATAAGCTGCAATGAATCTTAGGGTATCTTATAGTTGTACTATATGGAAGTGGAAGTGAACCTCGAAAGTTGGGTAGTTTGTTTCCCACCCAGAGGAATGCTTATTAAATATTCTAATTTCCCAGTAACCAGAGAAAGCGTGGTGTCCGAAAAACGCAATGTCTCGATAATTTCACAGAAAGTGAGGAACAGAGTGTCTCAACAATAAGTTCTCTCTATCTATTCAGCTATATCCGGAATACAGCGTGCAGCTAAAAAAAGTCTTAGAGTTTCTTATAGTCGTTCTAAAATAGAAGTGGTTTTTAACAGTATCTAGATGGACTAACTGTAGTAAAATTGTTAGACCCTTTCTCTCATCAACATCCTGCGTTTGAGACTAGTTTCTTTTTCCGAATTAATAAACGTGTTAGTTTATATGCTTTTATAATTTAAATATATTTCTACGACACAGATCATAAAAAAATACAGATACAGATCATCTTTTCTTTTTAAGGAAATAGGATATGGCTTAACGTCAGTTCTAAGAGACGTTTGTTCTTGTTACCAGATCGAGGAATAGTCAATAGCTTCTGTTCTGTTCTGTTCTTTTTAATATGGCGTTCCGAGCGTGCCAGTTGAGCATAAAATCACTCCGCCAGTGTCACGTTGAATGGAGAACTCACGAAAGAGGTTGTACGGTAAAAGTCAATGGCTTATTGCTCTGAGTGGGACTCATACCCAAAACCTTCACATTTACAATTAGACGCTGTACCACTGCTCCACGAGGTTTTTTTTGTGCGTATATACAGGTTGTCCCAGAAGTCAACGATAAAACGAAAACAGGTGATAGACCAAGTCGTGACAGTTATGAGAAAAATATAAAAAAAATCTGTGTCATGTATTTTTCATATTATATTGATTTAAAAAAATATCGGAAAAACCGACACCTGTGATGATTTTTCAAGTCCTAGGACTACAAATATTACTCTTTTTTTTTCTGTAATGTAATCATGAGTAGCCCTTCTGTGAATTACAGTTTAAAATTCAAACACCTGCATCGGTTTTCAATAAAATGCCGTGTTTTTGCCAAACATTAAATTCAAAATATTTAGTACACCCAAGTTTAACCGACTGTACTATAAAAAAAATGTACTACACTGTTATTGCAGGTATAACTTTAAAAGTTGGCGCATTTAATCTGGATTCCGAAATGGTACAATACTTGCTGGATTACTTCCTTGTTGAAGAGAGAAAAATCTAAATACACGATAATCGGGATGAGGTTAACGTTTTGGTATCTTTTCCGATACATTCTAGCTGCAGCATTAGCATTACATAACCATTCTAGGGCTACCCATGATTACATTACACAAAAAAAAAACTTTAAAAAGAGTAATATTTGTAGTCTTAGGACTTGAAAAATCATCACAGGTCAATGTCGGTGTCGGCCTTTCCGATATTTTTTTAAATGAATATAATATAAAATACATGACACATATATTTTTTTATATTTTTCTCATAACTGTCACGACTTGGTCTATCACCTGTTTTCGTTTTATCGTTGACTCCTGGGACACCCTGTAATTTTGCGCTATAGAAACATAAAAATGACAGCTATTAAAATGTTTGCCTTTGCATGAAATTTCGCACGGGGAATCGGAAGAAGAACGCCATCAATTTCCTCGAGCATCCCATCCAATTTAGAAACTGGCGTGAAAATACTTTTTATCTTGTGTTGAACGTAAACGTACCGACCTATATGCGAGTGTATAGTTCGTTTTTGTTTCGAAAACTGCGGATGGAATTTAGTACGAACGATTTGAGAAGTGCGAGGAGGATGTTTATATTCTATTTTATATTTTTTACATTTTACATAAAAATAATTTGATATATAAAAACTTTTTATTAAAGTGAGGAAACCCTTTTGTCGCTCGAGCGGGCATTCGAGCGGGTTATGGGACTCATGGATCGGCAGATATAGGCCGTATCGTCACCCACTAAACCTCACCGTGTCCCTCCACCGCCGTAGGCCGAGGCTACGGGACCCAAGTGATTCTACCATGACGATCAAATTCTATTATTTGATCGTCATGTTAGAAGTTTTACATGATGATTCAATTATTACAAACTAGCGACCCCCTCGCGGTTTCGCCCGCCTTAACTAATGAATTATTCATATAATGTATGTTTGCAAAGCACTTAAGATAATGTGAAAATAAATTAAACCCTAATGCAACCCGCATTTTCGTAATTCCAATAAGGATTTTCCAATTGTTTTAAAATAAACACAAATAAATAACACAAATAACAGAAAACTTAAACGAAAGAAATTATAAAAAAAGACTACCTACTATTCTGTGACTCAAAAATACTTAAACGAAAGATGTAACCAACAATGTCGCGTGGAAATACATTATAATTATTGGATAACACCAAAATACGTGCAATCACTTCCAAATTTACTTTGCCAGGCGCAGAATTAAAACATTCTCTCGGCCATCTCCGTAGTAGCTCTGAACGACATCAGGTCCTTGGTTCTCTGACCGTGGTCTCAGGCGAAAACCTGCTTTAGAGCAGATACATGTCCCAGATGGAGGGGATCGGAATTGGGCACTCGGTTTCTTGAGGGAGGCGTTGATAAAACGACCAAGGTGACTGCTCATGAGTGGGATTTGGAGGAGGATAGAAAGTCCCTCGGAAGAAGACGCCTGACCTCGGGCGGCCGGGTATGCGGAGTGCTGCTCCTTAGGTGCAGGTGACCCGATACACCGGCGCACCGGAATACGTTGGACGCGAGACGACCAATGTGTACCTCTAGGGTTTCTATTTTTAGGTTGCGGTGAGTGGCGCGTGGTGATCACGTAGTATGGTGCCTGCGTCACTCGCCGGAGGGTGAGATGCCGTACTTCCTACAGGATTCCTCGTTAAGTAATACTCGCTAGGGCATTGTTATGTCATCACTGTATAGCGCGTAGAGAACAGGTGACAAAATTCTGACTGGGACAACGGCAGCGATCGGGTCGCTGCTAGACCTCGCACTCACAACTCTCACGCAAAATGTCCTGTCACTTACAAAGCAGAGCGGCAAAGACATGCGCGATGTGCTGGGGGGTGCCGGCTCTGAGCACTTTATGAAATAAGCCCGGGTGCCAGACGCGGTTGAATACGCGTGCTACGTCAAGGAAGACTGCTATTGCACACTCACGCTCTCTCTCGGTTGATCACTGTTGCGTAGTTTAGCTAGAGTGATATACCCGCTCGCCAAACTGCTCGCTTTGTGGGTGGATGTGCGACTGAAGAAGTGAGAGGAATAACTTCTCGATAAGCTTGGCGACCGTGCTGAGGAGGATTATAGATCGGTATCCCTCAGCAGCATAATAAGCAGGCCTTCCTTCCATGCCCGGGGGAAAGAAGCCAGGCGGGTGCGGCGGATCCACTATTATAAGCAAAATGTTGTGGAGCACGGCGGACGCGTGGTGGGCGGCGAACCGTTAATAAATCTGTGCTACTAATCTTTTCAAGTACTTATTAAAATATATTTAAATGACTATTTTGAAACGGAAGAAATTATTAACAAAATCACACCTACTAATAACTACTACAAAAAATATGAAACCGAATATATCGCGCTGAAATAATACATTCAACTGAAATTATCCAATACATGAAACGCATCTAAATCTTCTTTGCTATGAGGCAGACGGGTTTTTTTTCGAGCTTGTGGTTAATGCTGTTAAAACAGCGACACCGGTTGGGTAGGGAAGAGGGTACTCTGTCCCTGATGAAAAGCAAGCACTACGTGGCTGACTGTGAGGAAAATTAAATAGAATGCATCGGCCGGGAATCGAACCCGGGCCGCCCGCGGGGCAGGCGAGCATTCTACCACTGAACCACCGATGCGTGTAAGGCAGGCGGGCGCGGCGGACGGCGCTTGTGTAAGCCGTTTCGCAGCAAGGATTTTTTGATATTGTAACAACTTCTAAAGTACTTATTAAAATGAAAAACAGTAAAAGACAGTTTTGATCTACATTTAATGGCCAACGTAACAAATATACTTATTTATATGCTGAGAGTAAGGCATAAGTAAAACTTGACTCGATACAGCTGAGGTGTCAACGGCGGGATGTGTCAACAATTAAATGCGTTTTTCTCTAAAACTATTCGCAATTTCGAAATAGTGTAAAAAGCAAATTTTATCTTCGTTTAACGTAGAAAATTAATAAAGTATTTTAAAGGATTAGGATTTATACCATTATGGAAAAATATCCCTCACAATAAAAAATATATTGAAATTACTATTTTTAGACAGAAATATGATCACTACGCGTTATTCTTAAAAGATACGAATATGCTATCGCGGACTTTTTTGTTGATCTTATTAAGAGAAACAATACTCCAGTACATTATTTTCATGTAGTACATACCATTAAAGCAGCGCATGCGCGAAAGTGTCTCAACGGGAAGGACTTTATACACATTTATCGTATTTATGTTAATTTACATAAGAATGTACAAATAATTAACTATATATAAACCTTCCCTGAGAAATACTCGACCTAATAGTAAAAACCGCATTAAAATCCGTTAGGTGGTTTAGAAGAAGAAGAGTTAGAAAGTTCGGGAGACACGAAAAGCGACTTTGTTTTATAAGATATATATAGGATGAAGTCAATTCAGTTTCATAGGGATTATCACATAACTACATATAATAATTAAATATAATAGCTACAAATTAATCTAATAAAAGTGCGTTAAAAAGCAAACAACATCAAGAATTAAAATATAAAAAAAAGATATAAAAACCCCCAGCATAGGACGATTATAGGTAATGTGCGCCCACCCCTATAAAACCATATAGTAAGCTTGTTTGCCGTTTCACGCTTCACTGGTTCCATCTTGATGGTGTACTGTGAATTATTGCGAATGTGAAACACGGTAAATAAGTAGTTTTTAAATTACTTTCCCGGTGTTATTAGTCTTGTATGAGTATGTGTTTGCCTTTAATTGATTTGAAATATTATGTTTTTTTTTTGCTTTTTGCTTTGAACCTTTTAAGTTGCCTTAGTAATCAATACATTAAATTATTTTTAGCTTCGCGCTGTGCACTGTGTACGTGCGGGATGCTCATTACTGAATAGGCACAGGGAGCCTGGAAACTAAGTGTTAAGACACTCCTGCCGAATTTGAAACATGATGTTGAGCGAAATTCAACACAGCGCTTTGCCTCGTTACCAGAGCGATAACATGAAAATATTAAAATTTTATCGTGAGAATCGAAGCCGTTGCGTTTATGGTTTTTGGAAAATAGAAATTGAAAGGAAAGCGAAGAACGAAGTGTATAGTCTATCTGTCTACCCCGCTATACTTATGCGTGCTAATGTATAAAGCTGAAAAAAAGCATCTTATTACAAAAGAAGATAAGAAAAAAGTTTTCTGCTAATTTAATTATACATATGAGTATTATCCTCCCACGTACGACCTAAGATCTGAAGATCTTAACGTACCATTTAATTGCGTATTTAAGATTCATAGTAGGATTTATGTGGTCGTTGTGGCGCAGCGGCACAGGGTCTTGTTATACGTGACAGTTGTGGGTTGGTTTGATTCGATTTTGTAAGAGGTCTAAGCGCGGCATTTAGTTCGGTCACTGGATGGATACGCACACGAAAGTAAGACGGAGCGTGGGGAATGGAGTGTTTTAACACTAGGTTCTTAGTAAGTAGGTACTGTTTACCCAACTATATGAGGAATAAAGCGTAAAGCTAAAAATAATAAATGTATTAAAAGATTTTTTAAGTATAATGTGTAATAAGTTTTTCATATGAAGGACTTTTACTTTGTTCAAGTACTCTACTTACGCTAGGATGATAGGTGCGAAGTGGAAAACTTTTAATTTATACTTATAACTTTTGATTGATGTTCCTTTTATTCTATACTATACTATACATAAGTGTCAAACTTATGCTTGTAGAAAACCTAGAGTCTACCCGAGATTGAAACATTGCGTGTTGAACTGCAGCACTCGACAAGCGACATTGAGACGGTTGACAAACCTTGATTACAATATAGTTGTGTCGTATATAGTTTCTTAATAGGGTCATATGGTCAACTTTAGCAAGTTGAGGCTTTTCCCCGTACAACAGGATGGCAGACGGAACTTCATATTACGACATTCCGTTTCCCACTTTTCGCGAAATTTTCAAGACAATGCGTGTTAAGTGGCGGAACTTAACGACGCGCTTTGTCTTCTTGCATAACAAACGCGGGGAACGGAGTATCTTAACACTAGGTCATAGGCCCATATGGACACACACACACATGTTTCCTCAGCTTCCCTGTTATGTACAGGGTACAGAGCGAAAAATAATATAAAAAGAACTGTACCTAAACAACTTGCATCTAGTATATTCGAAGTTCATGTATAACTAGTGATAGAGCATGTTAAATTTAACGGCAACTCTCGTGAATAATCCGAGCGGAAAAACTGTAAAACTTTAGCGTTTCATTTTCACTGGAAAAGCTTATTTGGTGTAGGATTTTTTTTATACATAGAAATCATGTTGTGAAATATAAAATTTACGTGGTATATCTTATTGGAGCCTTTGGAGTTTTCCGGTAATAGGTGTGGCGTTTGTCTTGCTAATAGAATACTCTTTGTAAGACGTTGAAAATAAGTTCATAATAAAGTAAAGTACTCGTAGTTTAAGTTAGATTTAGGTTTGTATTCCATATAAACAAAATTATAATCGTGTTAACCTACGATCCTGAAATTGGGACGAAACCTTCGGTTGGCGAGTCCGACTCGCAGTTGTCAATTTTTTTTTATCATATCAAATATAAAGGTGATTATAATATTTGTTTCATTGTGTTTTTCCGTTTATCCTCCCTTTGTAATAACGTACATTCCGCGAACAAGGATTATGTAATACACGCCCTTCACGGACAGAAGGAATTCCAATATACGTCTATATAATTCGTTTTGCTCTTTATTTTTTTCGCTATATACAATATACAAATATATAGAAATATAATTTGGAAGTTGTACGGTCTCAACTGGCGCAGTGGGAAAGCTTCTGAATATAAAGGCGATGGTTGTGTTTGATTTCCACAAGGATGAATGACCACTTGCGAACTGTTTTAACACTAGGACCAGTGTTTATGAACCGCTCTCAACTTTAAGGTCCGATATCCAGAGCGATCTTGAGATGCCATGTTCGGGATTTCCTAAAAAATATTTCCAAAATTTTAAAAGAACATTAAACATTAACTTCTAGTTCCAAACTCCGCAAAACTTTTTTTACTTTTAGGACTAATTTACTTGTTAAGTATAAAGAAATATTGAAAACTCTTCTCTTATAAAGATAAATTGAAACATATTTGAAAGAGGCCGTGGTGTGTGGTGGTGTAGTGGCACAGCGTCTGACTGTAACGTGAGCTGGACCTCGACGCAGGAGTTTTTCTGTCTACCCTGCTACGGGTGGAATACAGCGTGGAGGTCAACGTAAAATAATAATAATAAAAAAACTACGTTAAAACGAACCGCCTTTATTGTTAATACAATACTATTATTAGCATGTGCTACGTAGTACCAACATAAAAAAATATCTATAAGTAAGCATAATATAAAGCGAAGCTATCATTATAAGCGGATATTGCAAGCT